>JALIGW010000001.1:252704480-252929480 GCA_023053685.1 Diadophis punctatus similis | reverse complement strand
TTTTAAATAATAGAGAATAATGTATACTTCCAGAAATTTTAATTAATTTTAACAGCTCTGTACAAGTATAGTATGAAATGTAACAGTGTCCTGTTTAGTATTAGAGTTTAGTTACCTTGGAGTAGATCTATTTAAATAATTGGGAAGAGTTAGTGTGACTACATTTAAGAAAACTTTCTGGCATAATGTACATTTGCTATTTCTTTGCTATTTCTATGGGTCAGGCACACATGCACAGAAATACTCAGCAAACAGTGTATATCATCTGTGCTGTTTGGCAAATTGCTTGGAGGCAGAGGCCTTTTTTCCTTGTTTTCCTCCCCCAATACTAAGGTGCGTCTTATACTTCGGTGCGTCTTATACTCTGAAAAATGCGGTAATTTCACTAAGAATGATTCATAAGCCACACAATCATATTCCTGAACACGAGCCCCCCCAGCATCTTGGCCCAAGGGAAGAATCAGATCTTATGAAATGCTACCAGGGATGGGACCATCCAAATCTTGCAGCTTTGTGCTTCTCATAGGCTGATATACATCTTGCCTCTTTTGTTTTTCTTCTTAGTCACTTCCAATCACTTCACTGATCTCCAAGGAAATGGGTGACGAAGCGTGAAATATCTTATGTTTATATCATCAGTTTCTCTTGGATAGTGCCAGGTTAAGGGGCTACAATTACTTTAATCCCAGTTGCCTAAAGATGATTTCAAACTGTGTTACTTATGGGCTGGGGATGAAATGAAAGCAACGTTATGGGAGTATGGCAGAATACGGATTTTCTAAGGTTATGTTTGTGCCATGATTAGATGGGGAAAAGTGGGGAAAAGCCTGTAATTTTTTTCTTTCAGAGACAAAAATGTTAAAAAGCAAAGAGTGAGGGCTGCAATGAAAAATATGGACTCCCTGTTTCTGCTTTCCTAGGAATTGTTCTGGACTCTGGAGATGGTGTGACACATAATGTACCTATCTATGAAGGTTATGCCCTGCCACACGCTATCATGAGACTAGATCTGGCTGGAAGAGATCTCACTGATTATCTCATGAAAATTCTTACAGAGAGAGGATATTCTTTTGTTACTACAGGTAATCAGCACTTTTCTTGAAGCTGCTTTGTTTGTCCACAATATTATCCATAAAAACAGCATAAAGTGTTACCTGTCTTTTCTCATCAAAAGGTTTTCATTAATCTGTATGAATCAGGGGCGGGTTCCTAATTTTTTTTTACTACCACTCTGTGGGCGTGGCTTATTTTGTGGGTGTGGCTTGCCAGCCATGTGACCGGATGGGCGTGTGCCTCGGGAGCTTGGCAGCGGCTGGAGAAGCGGGGGGGATTGTCCACCCGCAACGCAGCCCCCCGCAGCGGGAGCAGCAAGACCGCAGCAGCGGTTCTTCTAGGAGGCTCCATCTGGCCTGAATGCTTCTCCCCATTCGATGATCCTAGGCTCCTGCCACCCGTTCCTCCTCCCTCAGCAGCTCAAGAAGCCTCGAACATGCAAAAATGCCTGGGATTATCACCGTGCATTCGTGGCTTCTCGGACTGCTGAAGGGAGGGGAATGGAGATAGCTCCTGCCGCCCATTCTTTCAGCGTCTCACGCGCTCCCTCAGCCATCCTCCCCTGCTTGGACTCACTGTGGGGTAGGAAGGCAGCGCATGCGCAGTGCCGGAAGCTCGGCTTCTGGGCATGCACAGAAGAAAATTTTAAAAAACATTTAATTTTTTTTTAAAAAAATGGCAGCGCCCAGGCACCGGCAACCGACCGTACCGGTACTGTGATGTCACCAGCGGGCCGTTACCGGTGCTATAGAGTGGACCGCACCGGTAGGAACCCACCACTGGTATGAATACAATTTTACTGGGAAACCTAAGCATTGTTTATGTTTCAGATTAACCAAAGTTGTTCATGACCATCTTTATTCCTTTCTTTCTTGCAGTTACAGATTCCACCCCCCTCCCATCCCTCCTTACCATTACTATAATCCCTTCATCCTCCTATTCAATCTTGTTTCAATTGTCCTCCTTGTTTAACATTTGTTTGGCTATTTTCAGCGGAGCGTGAGATTGTGCGAGATATTAAGGAAAAGTTATGCTATGTGGCTCTGGATTTTGAGAATGAAATGGCTACTGCTGCTTCTTCATCCTCTTTGGAGAAGAGCTATGAACTTCCTGATGGCCAAGTCATCACAATTGGCAATGAAAGGTTTCGATGCCCTGAAACTCTCTTCCAGCCATCCTTCATAGGTAGGCCTGGGCATGTTCCCCTTCTTTGTGTGGCTTGATTCTGCTGAACAAAGATGAAGTTATGTGGTACAAAACTCCTTATGCTTTAAATGTGCTAAAGCTCTTGTTGAATGTCTTAGTGAATCTGTGGATGTGTCCGCCTTGTGACTGTTGCATAGCTGATTTGTTTTATAGTCAGGAACTGTTAGCAGAGGTGGCCAAACTATGGTTCTTTGAGGACCTGTGGACTTCAACTCCCAGAATTCCTGAGCCAGCCATGCATGCATGGCTAGCTCAGGAATTCTGGGAGTTGAAGTCCACAGGTCCTCAAAGAACCATAGTTTGGCCACCCCTGTGTTAGGGGGAGCATATCCCCGTAGAGGCGATCTATGGATCTTGCTTCCTTGAAGTCATTCGTATTTAGAAAATAAAACCGAGATTCAAATCTAATTAACAAAATATTTCAGTACAAAAGTAATAAAAATAAACCCTTAATAAGCTACATTTTTTCCGCTAATGGATTCACGTCTGCCTCGGCAGGCACGGAAAGAAGAAAGGGAAGTGGGAGTTGACAAAAACTCCTGGAATGCACGCATGCGTAGTAAAATATATCACATGTCTGCTTGATTATAAATACAATAACCTTAGGAAACAGTAGAGGTGCACAACTGGCAATTATTCACATCGTGACAGGAACAGTGTAAGAGTTTTCAAAAAATAAAAATAAAAATGCCTTTGGATATGATTTTTATATTGACATGAATATTGGTAGATTCTCAAATTGATAGAAGATATGGATAAACTTATTTACACGTCTATATGTAGACTGCTGGGATATAAATCCTGTGACTATTTAATCATATCAGCAGATACCTTTAAATGCCTTCCTTATAAAGACATCCAAATAAAATCTGGATGTGTCTATAAACTGGATAAAAGAAATCATACATTTGGCTGAACAACTATTATAGATTATCAAACAATATATAATAATCTATTACATTCTTAGCACCGACTTGGAAAAGCAGTCTATTTTGAAATCTTTGATCAGTTAGATGACCTGCAAGGTCCCTTCCAACTCTGTTAATCTGTTAATGTCTGTTAATTTTATTTCTTTACAGGAATGGAATCTGCTGGGATCCATGAAACAACTTACAACAGCATAATGAAATGTGATATTGATATCCGTAAAGATCTTTATGCCAATAATGTGCTTTCTGGAGGAACCACCATGTACCCTGGTATTGGTGATCGTATGCAGAAAGAAATCACAGCACTGGCTCCAAGTACTATGAAAATTAAAGTAAATATTATGTTTAATATTCAGCTAACAGATATTTAATAATGTATTCCTGAAATATTACCTAGGAATTTTTTTTCAAGAATGCTGTTTTCATATAGTGTCTGATTTCTGTTCAAAGAAACAAA
Source organism: Diadophis punctatus similis (assembly GCA_023053685.1). Taxonomy (NCBI): domain Eukaryota; kingdom Metazoa; phylum Chordata; class Lepidosauria; order Squamata; family Dipsadidae; genus Diadophis; species Diadophis punctatus. Next base: position 252,925,835 of record JALIGW010000001.1, on the reverse strand, counting down.
TAAAAGGTTATATGAAGAAAGATGCAGATATCAAAGATACAGAAATCAGAATCAACGGCGTACATTCTCTGGTTGGGGATATCATAATCTAATTAGCGCTGGGCCGTTTAATTTTCAATAATTGTATTTTTGATATAATAAAAAGTTTAAGACGAATAGCACTTCACTTGCTATTCATCTTAATGAGGCACTCTTATCTTTCTTGACACTGGAATACACAAATTTAGCAAATGTTCTGCCTAGTTTTAAACTGTTTTTTTCCAAGAAGGCCATTTTTTGCTCTAGCAAGAAGTGATACTTCAAAAAAAATGACTTTCTGATTTTTAAAATAAAATTTCCATAACCTTCCCCCCCCCCTTCCCACCTTCCTGCCATATAGAAATATATTTGGATCACAAGATAAACTACAACCCTGTTGGCTCCTTCCTGGAGTGAAATGGCAGGATAGGGCCATCTGTTGTTTGTGGCTTTCTGTGTTATATTCTGGGTGCTGGTGCAATTTAATTAGAGAACATTGTTTGTCTTCTAGCTTATTTATAGAGATGTCTGGATGATACAGTAACCTCAAGAGGTACACGTAGTCCTCAATTTACAATCATAATTGAGGCCAATTATATCTGTTGCTAAGTGAGGCATTTGTTAAGTGAATTTTGCCCCGTTTTACGACCTTCCTTGTCACAATTGTTAAGCGAATCACTGCAGGTGTAAAGCCAGTGACATGGTCTGTCTCTCCCAATGACTTTGCTTGTCAGAAGGTCACAAAAGGTGATCACATGACTCCAGGACACGGCAACCATCATAAATATGACCCAATTGGCCAATTTTGATCATGTGACCATAAGGATGCTGCAACAGTTGTAAGTGTGAAAGTCGCTTTTTTCAGTGATGTTGTAACTTGGAATGGTCACTAAATGAATGGTTATAAGTTGAGGACTACATGTACGGTGAACCAGCCATAACACTCAGGAGAAAGGATCAAAGTCTTATTGAATGACACAAGTTTGATTGGTATGTTAGACTCAGATATATACGTAGATGCTGCTTTTCAAGTGCTCTTTGGCTGCTTTTATGTGATGTCCCTGAGCTTTTAGGATAGAGCAGGCTATAAACCATTCAGTTTATAGTTTAAACTGAGTTTAAACTGAGCTAAAAAAATAAATAAAAGACCACCACAGAATTTGTCATGAAGTAGATGAATAATTGTTAGTTTTAAATAATTGTCTTGGTTTCTATAGAACCTTATAATTATTGTAGATATTATAACTGCATGCTGCATTGTCTCCATTTTCTACAATAATTATAAATGAAATTAAATAGAGGTCTCTTTAACCATTATGAATGATATCATCTGTCAATTTTTGCACTCATTTCTATTTCTTTTTTTACTTTTTCTAGATAATTGCACCTCCAGAACGTAAATACTCTGTTTGGATTGGAGGTTCCATATTAGCTTCTCTGTCAACTTTCCAGCAAATGTGGATCAGCAAAGACGAATATGAAGAAGCAGGTCCTTCCATTGTCCATCGCAAATGCTTTTGAGTAATTTACTACAAGGGTTCCCTTGTGATTTCTCACTATTTTCTTAGGGAGAGAGGGTGTATTTTAGGTTTTTCCCCACACTTCTAAAAATATAATAAATGCCAATTAATTAAATGTTGTTTTTCTGGTGCCTAAAATATGCATCAGATTTTGCATTCCAGTAATCAGCAAAGGGTTACTATGATAATTGGAAAGCTACTTCTTCAAACTCTTTTTTGCCCCCCCCCCACAAGAACAAAACGTGCATTAGGAATTTTCCCACCCCTTTTGGGCTGTGAATTCAGTATTTTGTGTTTTTTAACAGTTAAAGGGTATAATTAGTCCATGATTAGTACAATAACCTTAGTTTTTGTTTTCGTTTAGCAACCATTCGAAGTTATAATGAAATTAGTGACTTATAACTGGTCCTTGCGCTTACAACCATCACTGCATCCCCACAATCACATGATTACTATTCAGGTGCTTGGCAAGCAGTATATATTTATGATTGGTGCAGTATCCTGGGATCATGCAATCACCACATTTTAACCTTCCCACATGGCTTTTGAGAAGCAAAGTCAATGGGGGAAGCTGGTTTCACTTAATGACTGCATGATTCACTTAACAATTACAGTGATTTGCTTAAAAAAAATTCATAAAATCGAATGCAACTCATTTAGTGCAGCCTGCTTAACAACCAGTTATGACCAATGACCAATTATGGCCATAAGTCAAGAACTATCTGTTAAGGCATCAGGCTAGAAACTGGGAGACCATGAGTTCTAGTCCATGGCACAGTCTAATCTAGAATAGAATAACAGAGTTGGAAGGGACCTTGGAGGTCTTCTAGTCCAACCCCCTGCTCAGGCAGGAAACTGTATATAATTTCAGACAAATGATTGTCCAATCTCTTCTTTAAAACTTCCAGTGTTGTAGCATTCACAACTTCTGGAGGCAAGTTGGTTCCACTGACTAATTGTTCTAACTGTCCGGAAATTTCTTCTTAGTTCTCTCCTTGATTAGTTTCCATCCATTGCTTCTTGTCCTACTTTCAGGTGTTTTGGAGAATAGCTTGACTCCCTGTTCTTTGTGGAAACCCCTATTGAAACATCTAGGCTTAGTCTAGTCTTAGTCTAGGCACAAAGCCAGCTGGATCCAGTCATTTGCTTTCAGTCCTAGGAGTCTCTGAGAATTGGGTATGATTGAGCAGAAGAAAAAAACAACAGGCGGAATAAGCACAACAACATTTGCTCATACATGAAGAATTTTCTATAGCTGTTCAGGGGAATCTCAGTCATTATTCCTAAAAGCCTATGAACCGGGCTGAGACCAGATGGCTTTCCCAAGAACAGCAGGAGGGGCTATCATAGTTAAACTGATATGACATAATGGAATGCTTGCAAACATCTGACTGTCAGAAAAATGAATCAGAAAATTATTAATAATTAATAAATATTGTATTAAAATGAAACTGCTTACTTAGAGAAATCACTAAAGAGAGGCAGCTCCGGTCGCGCCATCTTCCTATGTTCTTTTCAGGGAAGGAAAATGTTTCTTGGAATTTGTGATTTTGAAAATGAAATTTTCAACAAATTTTCGCCTTGAGCTCTCCAATCTAATGATGGCAATTGGCATTTCTATAATTGATATGAATTCTGACTTGACACAATGGATACAAAATTTCTCACTGAAGTTTTCAGAATAATTTTGCAGGACAGTATTTCATCTAAGTTCAGATATATCTTAAATTAGACCTAACTCAGTCAATGAAGTGGTTATGCTTAAAATTGCCGGTAGCCAAAATTTATTTTTTCCTTGAACTTCTGATCTCATTTGAACTATATAGAATCAAATTAGAGTTCCTGTTCGGGAAATGTTAAACCCCCTCCCCCCAAAGCACAAATTTCCAAGGAATTCATTAAGAGCAACTGTTTTCCAAATAATATAGTATGTTATATGCTTTTGCATTGAAGTTTTATACTACTCTTCCTCCGGGAAGGAAAGTTCTTAGGCTAACACTCTCTTCTAAAAAACAGTCTAAAATTACAGCTGGGCAGAAATTCTCTTTTGTCCTAGTCTAGGATGATAATTAGTATAACCGGAATGGGATCATGCATTCCCAGAGATGAAGGGATCAATCTATTCACCAAAGCACCTAAGGGCAGGACAAGAAATAACAGGTGGAAGAACATTAAAGAGAGAACTAACCAGGGGTGGGTCCTACCGGTGCGGTCCAGTGCGCAGCTCTGGTAGGGACGCGCCGATTATGCAATTTGCGCGCGACTGCTCCGGTGCCACCTTCACTGGACAGTTGCTTGCGTCGGCATCTTTTTTAAAGAATTTTTTGGCTTTTTTGCTTCTGCACATGCGCAGAAGCAAAATCTCGCCAAAATCTCACGAGGGTGTGTGCACGCGCACAAAACGTGGAGATGTGCGTGCAGCGCACCGGTATCGGTAAGTAAGCAACCCACCCCTGGAACTAACCTAGAACAGAGAAGAAATTTCCTGACAGTGAGAACAATTAATCAGTGGAACGGCTTGCCCCGAGAAATTTTGGGTGCTCCATTTTCAAGAAGAGACTGAGCAGCCATTTGTCTGGAACTAGGAGCACTACTCAGGTGACCCAGAGGACACAGATAAACCTCCAAGTGCTTCAACGACCCACTTAAAGGATGCAAATGACCATCTATCTGCAAGGAATATAAATCCTTCCATTTCCCGCTATCCTGTCAGAGCTGAAGAAGCTTCTTGGATGAGAAGCGAAATGTCTTCAAAGAAAAAACAAGAAAGTCCAGTTGCCTCCTGAAAAAGCACCTTTGGGATTTGTCTGGAATGGTATAGGGTCTCCTGCTTGAGCAGGGGGTTGGAGTAAAAAAATCTCCAAGGTTCCTTCCAACCCTACTATACTCTGTTCTGTATAAATCCCAGCAGCTTCATGATTGGCCGTATAGCCTGGTGCTTCTGGGAATATACTGTATTTTGGTAACGTTTGGAGACCCATACATTTCCCAGACTGGCACTGCATCATGCAGGCTACAATACTGTTCACTTTCTGGTCTCCTTTCAGCAGGGATGCATATTAGAATCTTGGAACTTTATGTCTTTCCTTTGGGCTGCCATCATAAGTACTTAGTAAATGTATCTAACATACACAGCATTTGAAGGGTAGAGACTGCAGCTTATTCTTTTGATCATCGGAGGACCACAAGAAGTGATAGGAAGTCACCAAACTGACTATTTATTTTACGGGGTGTTTGGATGAGCATAAGTCATGAAAATCTTGTAGAGGAACACGGTGGTTTACATTCTTAATTTGTAGCCATAATGAAACCTAGAAAGAAGCTGATTGAGGAGACCTTTTGGATTGTTAGAAATAAGACTCTCAGAAAACAGTAGTTCCATTGTTCCAATATTTAAAGTTACCCTGAAACCTTAAAAAGTGAACCAAATCATACAGTCAGTGTTAGTGATAATGTCTTCAGGAGAGATTACATTCATGCAGAATCTTCTATTCCCCTTTCCAATCCATTAGTGCTCTGAGCAACTTGTACTGCAATCCAATATGTGCCTACCTACTCTGAATTATTAAATTCAAGAAGACTTACTCTCGTGCAAGGGAATACAGGCTTGTGGTTTCTGTGGGTTTTAATTCTGCTGCTGTTTTTGTTAGGCAAAAATGAAAATAATATTTCAAAATATTTTATCATAATTATTGCTGCCTTTAATGAGCATATGATTAACTATGTAATGCTAATGTGGCTTGCATTAATGGCAAAGCTTTGATTTACCTATTAAGTATGTATAATTAAGCAACCAGATTGGTCTGGTTTAATCTGTTTATGAAATTCATTTAGATAGTCAAAGAATGCTAATGAATTCACTTACATTTGAGGTGAAATTTGTAGCAAACCAAAGTGAAAATAAAAATGAGAAGAAACATAAACTTTCATGACATAACTTTTTATTGCTCAGATGCACCTATCTCATTCAGTTCGAATTATTGCAGAATTACTATTGGTAATTTCCAGCTTATTTTGCATCCAGCACACTCCAATCAAGCCCTGTATTCAGATCAGAGCAAGCATCCAAGTCATTTAGTTCAGCTAGCAAAAACAACAACAAGAAGAAGCCCCTTGATGTTTATTCAGAAAATATTGAGAAACAATATTCCCAATATTGGGAAACAAAAAATGGTTGTTTGCAGCATCCCATGATCACATGACTGTGATTTATGATGTTTTTGCCAAAAAACAGCATTTACTTGCAGTTTTTGGACAAAATGCCCTGGAGAGAAAAAATGGGCTCACTTAACAACTGGAATATTCACTTAATGCTCCATTTCAGTCGTAAGTCAAGGACTATCTGTAAGCAGTGAAAACACTAGGCTAGAAACCAAGAGACTGTGAGTTCTAATCCTGCTTTAGGCAGGAAAACCAGCTGGGTGACTCTGGGCCAATCACTGTCTCTCAGCCAACCCTCCTTACAGGATGATTGTTGTGGGGAAAATAGGTGGAGAAGTATTAGGTATGTTCTCTACCCTGATTTATTTATAAAAATAATAAAGGCAGGACAAAAATTAAATAAATAAATACAAAACTGGGCCTCCAGTCCAGAGGTGGGTTCCTGCCGGTACGCTCTTACCTGTTGGTCGCCGCAGAACCGAAGAAGCCGGTGGCGTTTGCGGCGCGGGGCTTCCCCCGCCCGCTTTCCCCCGCCCGCCTAGAACGCCATTTGCGTTCTTTTGCCCTCTGCACATGCGCAAAGCGTTCTGCTTGCGCAGAGGGCAAAAGAACGCAAATGGCGGTGTCCAGGCAGGCGAGGGAAAGCGGGCGGGGGAAGCCCCGCGCCATAAACACCACCGGCTTCTTCGGTTCTGCGGCGACCAACAGGTAAGAGTGTACCGGCAGGAACCCACCCCTGCTCCAGTCCTATATTTTCCCAATGAGCTGAAATCAACCTAATTCATTATACCCATATGATGTCCTTTTCCTAAAACTTCCAGATATGTCTGTCTGTCTGTCTGTCTGTCTGTCTGTCTGTCTGTCTGTCTGTCTGTCTGTCTGTCTGTCTGTCTGTCTGTCTGTGTCTCTCCCTCTCCTGTCTCTCTCTCCTCTCTCTCTCCCCCCCACCTTCAAGTCACTATAACTCCTGGCAACTACCCGGACAGATCCCTGCTTTCCAAAGTGGTTTGCCATTGCATTATTCTTAGGTCTTAGAGAGAGTGAGCAAAGTTACGCAACTGGCTTTGTGCCTAATATAGAAATAGAATCTCCAGGTTTGCACCAGGTAACCACCACAACATTCTCTTTGCTTGTCAAGAATGACTATCAAAGCTGAAAAAGTGACCCAATTTACTTTGGGGGAGTTTCACATCATACTGTTCTTTCCAGCTGCTGTTAAGCTTAATTATTAGGCAGAAGAACACTACCCCTGCTGTCTCAAAAGACCACTTATCTGTGATCAGCTTCCACATGGTTTAAGAGAACATTTACTTCCTATACTGAATCAACAGTATAGGAAGTAAATAATCATAAAGGTTGTCCCCTTTCATGTCTGACCCAAATTCTCCCTGGAAAGTATGTTGCAGTTGATTTTTGCCCAAGAGATGGGACATTTAAATATTATTCCTCAGCTCATTGGCAGTTGACTTTCACCTGTTGTGCAAACAGAATGTAATTGATCACCATCCATACTCTGCTTAACCATGAGTAGAAGAGGATGGTTGAATGATTTCTCACATAAAGGCAGTGGAAAGCCGGTGATAGTAAACATCTCCATTTTATACAGCATGCAAAGTTACTGTATTGGATTTAGATTTACTAGGATGGGAAAATTTCTTGAATTTCTAAACGGGACACCATGAAAGAATGAAGTTTTGTGTATTTTCCAGGAGGTGAATTAGAATTTGAGGAGCATTTGGCAAATTGGGTGTTTGGGGAGGACATATAGCTGTGATGGCGAACCTATGGCACATGTGCCACAGGTGGCCACGCGGAGCCATATCTGAGGGCATGTGAGGCGTTGTCCTATGTCAGCTCCAGCACGCATGTGCGAGCTGGCCAGCTGATTTTTGGCCTTCTGGAGGGCGGGGGGAGGCTGTTTTTTGCCCTCCCCAGGCTTCAGGAAAGCCTCCTGAAGCCTGGGGAGGGCAAAAAACAACCCAATGGGCCTACTGGAAGTTTGGAGGCTTCAGTGAGGCCTGCGCGCATGCACGGGGAGCAGTGCGGGGGGGGTTGTGGGTGCATGTGCAGGGGGAGGGCATTCCGTTATGGGTGTGGGCACAGACACATGCTCTATCGCACGTACGCACACCCTTTTGGCACCCGAGGAAAAAAAGGTTCGCCATCACTGACATATAGCAATGCCAATCAGATTTGAGCAGTGTTCAAATGATCCTTAATGCAAGCTAGAGTTCCAATAAAATACCTACCACAATACTATTTAATTATGCATTTATTAGGTTTATATTCTGCCTTTCCTCCAGGAAAGTTTGGGTCCATAATGGTGAGGTTCTGGAGGTATCTGTGGACCTGAACCTATATTTTCCCCATATTTGTCTGAAGATCCAGAAATGTGGAGAAATGTGCAGTCCCTGTTCAGTAAATATTTTCGTGATCTGTGTGGGATTACAGACAGAACAAGATAGATAATCATATTCTTCAATGATGCACTACAGTATATCCCTTAAGAGACCTGTATATTGGTGTGGTACAATGGTGGGTTGCTCCTGATTCGGACCGGTTCTTAGAACTGGTAGCGGTAGCGGCGGGAAGCTCCGCCCACCCACCCGGGATGCTTCTGCGCATGCAGAACGTGCACACAAACTGGTGGCAAACTAATTTAGAACCCACCACTGGTGTGATATACTGTATAGTGGCATGCAGAATAACAGAATAACAGAGTTGGAAGGGACCTTGGAGGTCTTCTAGTCCTATCACCTGCTCAGGCAGGAAACCCTATACCACTTCAGACAAATAGTTGTCCATTCTCATCTTTAAAACCTCCAGTGTTGGAGCATCCACAACTTTTAGAGGCAAGTCTTTCCACTGATTAATTGTTCTAACTATCAGAAAATTTCTCTTAGTTCTAGCTTGCTTCTCTCCTTGATTAGTTTCCATCCATTGCTTCTTGTCCTGCGTTCAGGTGCATTGAGAATAGGTTGATCCCCTCCTCTTTGTGGCAGTCCCTTAGATATTGGAACACTTAAAGTTAGACTTTAAAATAAAATAAAAATAGACTTTTCCCAGAAGTGCTAGATTGAAACAAGTTTTAGACGGGCAGGTAGGTTTCCAAGAAGCAAAAAAAAAAAAAAAAAAAAAAGAAATTACCATTGATTTGTAAATATACGTATAGAAAAGTAGAAAGAAAGAAATTATCCAAGAGCAGCATCCAGGAATGTGAATATGAATCTATCTGAAAGGCTTACCCATTTCAGCCCTCTCTCTGGCAAAGCAGCTTTTTTGTATTCAGACCTCCTTGTTTTGTAGCTATATTCATAGGACCAGCTGGAGCTAAGGTTTGAATGCTTAGAATATGAATCTACATCTGGGTTAGCTGATTTCATTTTCTCTACGCAAGGAGCTTGATTATGCTGTGAATATATTCCTAAGTCAATCAACATGCAGAATACTATTGAAAATTAAAAGCCTAATATATTTTGAAACATGAATTAAGCCTATGCTGAGAGCAGGGCAAAAGAAATGGAAAAGGAAATCAGGGGAATCTGATCTGACAGATCTCTTTTTCTGCTAACCATTTCTTTCCAATTTAACTTGTCCTTTGTTCTGCCCCTATTAAGTGTTGTGATGTTTCTGATTTGTACATAAGGCTCCCTCCACGCCTTAAGAATTTTAGCAACAAACTGAAGTTTTACCTTGGTAAAATAATCTTGCATCCTTCAAGTACCTGTTACACCATTTTTGCAGCCACAGGAAGTCTTCAGCAGAGTTTTAGCAGCAACCAGTAAATTACAGTGATGATCTAACAGGCTTATAGAATTATTTTGCTGGGGGTGGGGGAATCCAAACCAAAATGATCAATGCAAAAATCAGTTAAAATATATACAGTAAACAATATAAAAGTCAACCATTAAAAACAACACAATAATTAATACTTGTCACAAAAATCATAGGCATCATAATTCAGTCCAGAAAAATCACATCATGATTGCAACAAAGAAGCACTGATTGCAAGAAACTGGGCACAAAGATTGTAACGTGGGCACCACTGAGCATCTTAGAGATGGTACCCACAAATGGGACACTACTACTTAAGAGATTTTCTTTTGGCATTAACATTGCCTCATTTTGTGAGGGACTTTTCAAATGAAGATTTTAAAGTCTTGAGAAATCAATATAGCATAGGATTTTTGTTCAATCTTTAAGTTATTTAAAGTTTTTATGGTTAAAACCAGCATGTGGAAATAGGTTCTGAAAAAAGACCAGTAGCAAATCACTTTTGTAATTGATTGCATTGGTTAGTTGTCTTTTTCTGGATTGATTACAGTTTCTAGACCATTTTCCAAGTCAACCTTTACATAGTATTTTGCCACAGTCAAAGCATCAGCGGTGGTATTCAGCCAATTCGGACAGGTTTGGGCCCACTCCCGCCCCCCTCCGGCGCTATGCCATCACATTTAGCCACATTTTCAAGCCACGTGCATGCGTGGAAGGCCGTGTGCATGCACGGAAGGCATGCGTGTGACCGAAGCGAGCGCGCACGCATGCGTGCTCACATTTTCAGTGCTGGGCGAACCAGTAGGGAAATTATATGAATCCCACCTCTGCAAAGCATGTATCCATTAAGCAATTTCTGTAATTGTAGAGTTGTCTAGAAGGTTAATAAGCGGAGAGATCCTCACTTAGTCATTTGTTAGATCATTAAAATTTCAAAGATTAAGATCAACAATTTAACCTCAGCTTCATAAACAACTGGCGTGCAATTCATAGGAATGGTATGATCCCAAACTTTTAATCTTATTCTTCAGAAGAGGATGAATTCTGTTGATTACCTCAAGCTGGGTCCTCTTTTGATTTGGAATCACTTCTATCAAATCTGATTGGATCTCTATGTCTTCACTTTCACCCAACCATTGTAGAATCCAGATGATATCTCAGTCCTTTCTTTAGAGGGTTTTTTTTTTGTGGGGGAATAGTGTTGAGTGATGTCACAATATTGAGAAAAAAGGAAGTTAAATTTCATTCATACTGCCTACTAAACAAGCTATCTGTCAGCCCTCCCAGGTAAACCAGACAGGAAAAACATCAAGATAAATTAATTCTACTTAATTGTAAGGCTACATTAACAGAATATTGCAAGCCTGAAGGAATACATTTTCCACCTCCATTTTTAACCAATTGATCCATTATGATGGATCTCTTCTAAGTTTCTTTCTCTGACCATTTAGTGACTGTGGGCTCCTGTCATTCTTATCTAATTATTTCCTAGGCAGCATTTCCCTCTCCCTTTCCCCAAGCTCATTCATACATTCCATTATGCTACCAGTCCAGGGGGCATGTCTGCACACATTTATTTGAAAAAGAGAAAATATTACTTCATTTTTGTATACCTCTATAATGGACAGCACAGAGTAGCCCAATCTGTCCTGTTGTCAGAGAATGAGTCTGTTGATAGGCAGACAGAGCCCTGAGCCCTTTTCTGTGACTTTTTTCAATCTTTTGTTGAATTGGAAAGAATAAAAAGAAAAGAACGTGGTTGTGTCTATGAAGTCACCAGGAACTAAATTAGTCCCACACGTGTAAAAAAAGGAGAGGATAAAAAGAGCCGAGGTGGCGCAGCGGTTAGAGAGAAGTACTGCAGGCTACTTTAGCTGACTGTGATCATTTGAGTTCAGCGGTTCAAATCTCACCCGCTCAGGGTTGACTCAGCCTTCCATCCTTCCGAGGTAGGTAAAATGAGGACCCAGATTGTTGGGGGCAATGTAAATATATACATTGCTTAATGGTGTAAACCGCTTAGAGAGTGCTTGCACTATGAGGCGGTATATAAATCTCACAAATAAATAATAAAATACCCTGATTTATGTGTTTTTACTCTTTAACTATGAATCCTCTGTAGAACAGGGTCTGAATCAGAGGCAGGTTCCTAATTTTTTTACTACCACTCTGTGGGCGTGGCTTATTTTGTGGGTGTGGCTTGCCAGCCATGTGACTGGGTGGGCGTGGGCCTTGGGAGCTTGGCAGTGGCCAGAGAAGCAGGGGGGCATTGCCCACCCACAACGCAGCCCCCTGCAGCGGGAGCAGCAAGACCGCAGCAGCGGTTCTTCTAGGAGGCTCTGTCCGGCCTGAATGCTTCTCCCCATTCGATGATCCTAGGCTCCTGCCGCTCATTCTTTCAGCGTCTCACGGGCTCCCTCAGCCATCCTCCCCTGCTTGGACTCACTGTGGGGTAGGAAGGCAGCGCATGCGCAGTGCCGGAAGCTCGGCTTCTGGGCATGCGCAGAAGAAATTTAAAAAAAAAAGTAAACTTTTTTTTAAAAAAATGGCGGCACCCAGGCACCAGCAACCGACCGCACTGTGACATCACCAGCGGGCCGCTACCGGTGCTATAGAGTGGACCGCACTGGTAGGAACCCACCACTGGTATGAATCATGGTATGATTATTGCTGTTCCTTACTAAGCAATTCAGTGGCAACCCTCAGACAATTAGCATGGCTTGCAAAGTCAAATCAAGGATCGTGTTACCTTTCAGATTTGAAGCACCTGGCTCTGGGTTGTAATAATTTGTGCACACAGATTGTCCATGTATCTCTGCCAGACACTATTTGCACACTGGTTCCCCTTTTTTCCCTTTGTTTTTCATTTTCCCCAGCCCTCTTGTGAAAAGACTGTTTAATTGCATATCATATGCTAAACCAGTAGTCGGTCTCACACTCAGAATGAGCATTGAATTAACATGACATGACCCAGAGATGCAAAGGGATTTCTTTCATTACCCACATTCTCATGCAGGGGGAACATGAGCTGTGTTTCCAGGACAACCACCAATGTGGCAAGCGGACTCAAGAACAAATTTTCTTGTGAAGGAAATTGGTTCAGACAATCTTCTTTTAAAATGCATCCATGAAATAAAAATAAAAAGAGATGTACTTGCAGAACATTGGAAGTGCCTATAGTAGAGTCGGATAATTCTGAAATCACCTTTCCTACTCCTCCAAACAGTTATAGCATTTAATAGCTTTCTTGTTCAAAGGAAAAGAACCTTGGACAAAGTTCTTGAATGGCCTCTCTCAATGTCTTTTCCTCTGCAGGTTAGCTCTAAGGAACAATCATTATCCAGGTGCTTCTTAGGCTCTTCAGTGTCACAGATGATCACCTGCAGTAAATGCTCTTCTATACATCAAAGAACTGAACATTAAATTGTTTCTGTCATATTAATCAGAGTTGATGTTATCTGTCACTTAAGAGTGACAATGTAACCTTTCTCTACTTCTTGTTAAAGGGATAATACCGTGTTTCCCCGAAAATATAACCTATCCCAAAAATAAGGCGAAGCCTGATTTTTTGGGGTGGGCCTAAATATATGCCCTACTGCCAAAATAAACCCTAGTAAAGGGGGTGGGCATGGCCAGCACAGGAGGCAGCTCTTCCCTTCCCTGGTCATCTCAAGGCTGCTGGGTCCCTTAACTGCGGCCCACTGATCAGCTGATCGAGCGAGGGCCAGGAATTCTGTCTCTCCAGGCGCCTGGAGATATTTCCAGTGCACTCTTGCTAGGCTAGGCCAGGCCCTGCCCACAGTGCTAGGCAACCTTGCAGCCAAGGGCCCCTCTGTTCCGCAGCTCACCTTGTGGTTTGCACTCCACGGGTATTGCTTGGCTTCTGCTAAAATGAGGCAGAAAGCCATGCAGACCGTCGGAATCGCCCCCCCTCTACCCGGCTGCTGCTGCTTGAGAAAAGGACAGGCGATTTTGGGAAGCACATGCTTACAATAGAAGCAAAGCGCAGCCTGTCCCTTTCAAGCGATCAAATGTCTGTGTGTGTGAGAGAGAGAATGAGAGAGAGAGAGAAAGAAAGAAAGAGAAACAATGGAGGGGAGTAACAAGAATTGCAGGCAACACTGTTTGAAAGAGTTTCCTCCCCGCTGTTGCTCTTTCTCTCTCTCTCTCTCTCTCTCTCTCACACACACACATACACACACACATTTGATGAAAATGGTGGAGGGCAAGCAACTGGGTAAGGAGACTGACCCTTCCCCCACCTGCAGCTTGGCACCTGCTGAGGGTGGCGCCCCAAGGCCCGGCCTCTGCGTGGGTGATCCCCACACGGCCTATGTGAGAAATGGGCTCCCTCGCAGCATCTCCTCTCTGGGCCTTGCCTGCGTCAGAAGCCAGGGATCCTGCAGGCATCCCAGCCACGTAAATGCTGCCCAAATCCCTACAACTCGAGTGAGCCACACAGCTGCTCCACCCGCCTGCCCGCCCAGTGCACCTGGGCCTGTCAGGCACCATCCGCCCCAAACCAAGCGGCGGGAAGGCTTTGGGACAGCGCCCTTCTAGCGCCCGCCACTCTGCTGATCCGCAGGCCGAGGTTAAGGGGCCGAGCAGACATGAGGTGATCGCACTCATCACCTCCTGAACCTCAAAAAAAGAAAAAAGAAAAAAGAAAAAAAGACCTCCCCGAAAATAAGGCCAAGCGCTTATTTTGGAGGTCAAAAGAAAATAAGACCCGGTCTTATTTTCGGGGAAACACGGTACTGTAGTTATTGACATTCCTATTGTACATCTCCAGTAAGCTAAATTTACATATTTGTACTGATCAAGTTCAGCATGTGTCTCTGAGGACAGGTAATGAATTTTGTGAAAGGCTAAACTTTGTCTGTTTCTCCAGAACTCCTGAGCTAAAATACTTCTGTAGTTTAAGACACTTGGAAGCACTAGCTGAGTATCGCAAGAGCCATCATGGCGATGCCATCAGGGATTTTTGTTAACTTTGCCCGTTTTTGAGGATTTGAGGTTTACTTCTAATTTTTCAAGAAATCTGTTTATTTTAAAAAAATTAAGTATGTCTCATTATTTAGTGTAGAATTTGTGGGAAGGTTTTCAAGAAGTCTTCTAGGGAGTGGCATGCATTGGACAGACCATGGGGGGGGGAGGAAGAGGAAGAGGAAGAGGAGAAGGAGGAGAAAGAAGAAGTAGAAGTAGAATAGAAGAAGAAGGAAGAAGGAAGAAGAAGAAGAAGAAGAAGAAGAAGAAGAAGAAGAAGAAGAAGAAGAAGAAGAAGAAGAAATAATAATAATAATAATAATAATAATAATAATAATAATAATAATAATAATAATAATAATAATAATAATAATAATAATAATAATAATAATAATAATAACAACAACAACAACAACAACAATAACAATAACAATAATAATAATAATAATAATAATACTCTGATTAATTCCTGGAAAAACATGCCCATATATATACGTATATCATACATAATTCCATTTAAGAGATGAAAACACATATACCTCTTATGGTAATAATAAAGGGTTAAAAAGGGGCAGAGAATTGGAAAGAATTTGAGAAGCTGCAGTCTTTCTCTACCTTTGTTTTTTTTCAAATATATAATTTAGCATTTTTCTAGAAGGCTTTATCTTCATTAATAGACATAGATACCACTTAAGCTAATTTATTCTTCTATTAAGTTTAGGTCTTCTAATATTTATGCATGTGGAAGCAATTTACACAATTGTAGAAGGAGTCTCTCATTTTGGCTGATGAGAGGCACTGGCATACTATATTCCTGTCCAGGCTTTGTCGAATTTGAAAGACTGAGACTACGGAAAAGTAGGTAATAAAGGAATGAAATTTTGCTTGTCATGGTTGGGTTCCAGCTAATTCACCAATATCATTAAATTAGACTTTTAGTACTAGAATGCATCACTTTAATTGAATATGATTATGAAGTATTATAGAATTCCTTGAGTTAGTTTGATGAATGCAAACTACTCTTAGAAAGATGACTACTGGTTTATAAACAACGTTTATTTCTTTGTGACAAAAATGAGTTTATATACTGTATGTTAAACATGGTTTTGAATCTTTGTACTTCTTATCCTGTGAATTTTATTCCTTAGGGTCACCATTCTCCGACCTTTATAGCTTGGCAGCCTGATGGGGAGAGAGGGGAACTGGTCCATGCAAACGGCGGGCTGATGTGCACATGCGTGGGGTTGCCACCCTGCTGCTCACGCAAGTCAAGCTGTGCGCATGTGTGCCAGCCCGCCGCTTGCGCAAGTTGGGATATGCCTGCCAGCCAACCGCTTGGCCCGGTTTTGAATAAGCCATGGCCTGGTAGTGGGCTACAGTGACCCCTGCCTTAGGTCACTTAAGAAAGACCTGAGTTTGCCTGGTAGTTTATATGTTTTCAGTAAATTCTGAATCTGAAATTAAATAAAGGAATGCTTGTAATATTTTACCAAAAACACTATACATAGTTACATCATCCCCTGCTTACTTTTTCAATCCATTTTCATTCATAAATATGCAAGGCAAAACCCAAAAATAAGCTTTCAACAGTCTGATTGTTAAATTGAGGTCAGCTGTAACCTAATGAAAAAAATATACCACTCCTGTGCCATTTTGCAGGCTGTTCTGAAAAGTCCCCTTAATCCTCTCAAGCTGCTTTTTCATAGGCAGAAGATGCGATGGAAGGTAAAGCAGAAAATCATGCCAATAAATGTTTGTGGTTTGTATTATTTCTTTCTTCAGGAAGATACAGACTTCCAAAACTGAGATGCATCGCTGTTGTCAAGTTTTGGGATGAAGGCTGTATCCTGAAAGCTGTCTTTTGTTCAGATGACTGAGCTTATCTCTGTAGTATGAAATGTTATAACATAACACTGTCTGGATTAGGGAAGCACTCTTCTTGAAGAGAGAAGAGGTTTAATAATGAAGGAGGGTCAGATCCTGCCAATATGATTGTGACCTAGTTTTGCTTGGTTCTTTGTCAGGTTGCTTTGGTTTGCTCCGTCAGTTCAAAGATAAAGAAGGTGACAATATTTGAGGGAACTAAAAAGTGATCTGTGTTACATAATCTGTCTACGTTACCTGCCCCAGAATTCAGCATAAAATTGGGACACAATTTTTCCAAAGCAGAACTCCTAGACAGTAGAAAGTGAGCCTGCTCTGATAAGCATGTGTTATACGCTGCCTTTAAAAACTGACATTCGATCTGACTGGTGTGGTATGATTTTAACTGAATCCTATGCAATATTTCAAAATATTGCTCTCATACTATGTTCCAGTTTTTCTGTAAGAAACACTGCTAATGAGTTAACAGTTTATTAGTTGTACATGAAAGGGTTGCATTGGCAGCAGCACTATAAATCCTGCAACCAGGAATCTTTTTTTATCTAGATCATGTACAAGTTATTTTGAAAATTAAAGTATGCAGTTTGGATGACCTTTCCTAAATTGATAAAATTGGGGGTGGGGGGGCGGAATAGCAAGACCCATTCTGTTTATTCAAAAAGAATGTTTCACTCTTTTCAATGGAGCCTATTGTTAGATAAAAGTTTGTATAATTGCAGTCTTACAACTGACAACTTTATCTGTTTTTGAGATTTTTGTGATCTTTTAATTTAGTTTCCCTGAGCCAATGAATAGAGATTGCTAATAACAGGAATTTGGCAAGAGAATTCAGTGGCAGAAAGAGACAAAGATGACAGAAGAATGAACAGAGAAACTTTTTTAAGGACTGCATTTTCAGCTACCTAGATTAAAAAAGAAATCTGAAATTCTGAATAGCAGCTGATTGTAAGGAGTGTGTGGGTTTCTGGAGTGATTATTTCTTGTTGAGGCTGTTGCAGAGGATATAGATGGAATCTAAGGAATTATTATTCAAGGAGTGAATTTGTTGGGTAAACACAGAGAAATCATAGAAGTTTAGCAATGGAGTTTAAAGATGATAAACAAATTTAAAGACTTGTCTTCTTTACATTCTCTTTTTAGGCATACTGTTAACAAATTTTAGTTCACGGTATGTCTAAGAAGAGAACAGAAAGAAGACAAATGGATCAGAAATTAATTCATGTCCTGTAATTCTTCTAGTCTGTTGGTATTCTACCCTTAGAACATATATGATTATTATGATTATTATTGTAATTATTATAAATTATAGATGATACTGAAGAAGATCATATCTGTGTGCATGATTCATGACATGGTAGTGGACAAACAAAGATCTAAATGTTTATTACTGAGATCTGACTGGTGATAGGCAAAAGTATAGATGTTAATGTCCTCCATAGTCCCATCTTGCCATGTATTAAACTTTTTTCTTCATTGATTTAATCTACCCAGCCAGGTTTTAGGTCCTACAATAATTGCAATGCCAAGGTCAGGGAGGAGTGGTTGCCATGATGGTACGTAAGATTCTAGCAGACACGGGAAGCATTGCACTGGAGGTGACTGTATGTGAATGCCTGTTTATGAAATTGGACTGTTCTGATAAACTAAAGCTACCTTGATATCCGGTACCAATCACCTATCTGCCCAGTGGTGTTCCTTTGAAAGATCCTGGATCTTGTTTCAGGAGTGGAGTTGGGTGTTCTTCAGGTTTTAAATGTTGAATAAGTTCCAGTGCACTTGTCACAAGTAATCATGGCTCCAAACCACCCAGGAGAATATATTCTAGATCTGGTCAACTTCAGTATAGATGATGATGAGAATACGGAGGACATTAACATCTGTCCTTTGCCACAGTCACTTCCTTGTCAAAGTGTAGATTATGAATGATATGGATCTTCACTAGGGTAGTGAACCTATTAAAACTGTCTGCTCTAAGTGCTTAATGGATCCAGAATTCTGGGTTTGTGTTAGGGTTAGGGTTTGTGTTAGGGTTAGGGTTTGTGTTAGGGTTAGGGTTAGGGTTTGTGTTAGGGTTAGGGTTAGGGTTAGGGTTTGTGTTAGGGTTAGGGTTTGTGTTAGGGTTAGGGTTAGGGTTGGGTTAGTATTAGTGTTAGTGTTAGTGTTAGTGTTAGTGTTGGTGTTGGTGTTGGTGTTGGTGTTGGTGTTGGTGTTGGTGTTGGTGTTGGTGTTGGTGTTGGTGTTGGTGTTGGTGTTGGTGTTGGTGTTGGTGTTGGGGTTAGGGTTAGGGTTAGGGTGGGAAGCCAAGACTCCTTGAATGTACAGGTAGTCCTTAACTTACAGTCATTTCTTTGACAACTGCTTGAAATTACAACAACACTGGAAAAAATGTCAGTTTTGACTGGTCTTCATGCTTATGACCATCACTGCATCCCCATAGTCACATAATCAAAATTCGGGCGCTTGGCAACCAACATATATTTACAATGCTTGCAGTATCCTAAGTTCATAGGATCACCATTTGCAACTTTCCCAGCTGGCTTCTGACAAGCAAAGTCAATGGAAGAAGCCAGATTTGCTTAATGACCATATGACTCACTTAACAACTTCAGTGATTCCTTAACAACCCAGGGCAAAAAAGATCATAAAATTGGCCATGACTCACTTAATAACTGCTTAGCAATAGAAATTCTGGTCCCAACTGTGATTGAAAATTGAGGACTACCTATATAGCTTCATGCAAAATACTCATCTAGGATCTTACTGTATGTATGTATGTATGTATGTATGTATGTATGTATGTATGTATGTATGTATATATATATATATATATATATATATATATATATATATATGTGTGTGTGTGTGTGTGTGTGTGTGTGTGTGTGTGTGTGTGTGTGTGTGTGTGTGTGTGTGTGTGTGTGTGTGTGTGTGTGTGTGTGTGTGTGTGTGTGTGTGTGTGTGTCCGTGTCCCACCTTTATTATTTTTGCAAATACCTCATGGAGGCAAACATATCCAGCACACCTTCCTCCTCCTATTTTCCCACAACAACAACCATATGAGGTGAGTTGGACCGAGAGACAGTGGCCCAAAACCACCCAGCTGGCTTTCATGCTTGTTATCTAGAAATGCTTGTGAGATGAGAAGACTGTCACTCAACAGTTCATGAACAATATTTCTATGACTACTATGACAATATAAGTAGTATTTTTATGCAATTTCAAAATGTAGAGCTAAATTGAAAATGATACTTTCTGTGCTATTTCTATCACAACATCATCAAGATGGCTAACCAAAGTGCATAGTCGATCATGAGCCATAATTAAAGTATAATTGCATTCAGAGATAATATCTTTTTCAGAGTCTGAATAAGAATCCAGTATATTGCAGCTGCTTTGGAAATGGAGTTTAACTTTAAATGTGTAACTTTGGGATAGCTTTTTACATAGTGTTGAAGTCATGCTAAGTGTACTATGTAGACAAAAGATTCAAAACCTTGGCCTGAGATGTTCAACAATCAGAGTGACCAATTAATTAACAAATTGTAATAGAAATACCAAAGCACACAATGACAACCTCATACAAATGCTACCATAACATTGTGGCATCCCAACAATTAGTGTCATCATGTAGGTGATGGTATTTGCATGGTGATGTTGACATACATATTCTATCACTTGCCCCCATCGTGTTTCCCTCCTGGAGACAACCATGAAAGATGTGAATCAAGACAACACTCTAGACTTGTTTTACTGCGGATTTTTAAACTTAGCTATGGTTTTAATTGAACCACTCACATTAAAAACTCAATAAGTATATTGAGTGTGGAAAGAAGCAAACCTACCATTATATTGTATAAAAGGTAAGATACAGTACCTTATAGATTGGCAAATTACAAAGCAGGATAAAATTCACACATTGCAGTGCTGTCTAGATAGTTTGAGAAATGGGAACATATGAAACGGAATATCAACTGTATTCTCAGCATAATAATATAAAAAACCTTGATGACCTTGTATCTACTGTATGTCCCCTGAGGTCAATTTATATCTAGCTACTGTGACTGAATTATATAAAGGAAATTGATTTTTATGTAAGAGGTATATGAAAATATATTTATTTTATTTTATTTTTATTTATTTATTTGTCAAACATGTATAGGATAGTAGTAGTTTGTATAAACATAAGTAAAAAGTAATGATAAAAGAGGACAATAGGACAGTAGGACAGGGACGGTAGGCACAGTGGTGCGCTTATGCACGCCCCTTACAGACCTCTTAGAAACGGGGAGGGGTCGACTGTAGACAGTCTAAGGTTAAAGTTTTTGGGGTTTGGGGAAGAAACCACAGAGTCAGGTAGTGCATGCTTCTGTATGGGTGGGTGGAGTATCATTAAACCATGTTCCTCTAAATAAAACAATTTACACTTTCAAAATAATAAGGGTAGATGAATTTTCCCTAAGCTGGCTGCCTTCCAGATGCATAGTTTACTGTGATGTCTTGGTTCAGGCAACATGTTGATTTAGTATAACACACTGAACCAGCAAACTATCCAATAATAAATATTTCCTCCTCATTCTCTTTTGTTCAAGCCTCCACCTCAAATATTGTATCCAATTCTAGACACCACGTTTTAAGAAGTATTTGGAGAAATTAGAACAGGTTCAAAGAAGGGGAATGGGAATGATCAGGGAACTAGAAAGTCTTCCAAGGACTGAAGAAGAAGGGTATATTTTGTTACGAAGAAAAGGGAGAAAACTTAAGCTTCAATGTTTCACTTAAATGATTTATTTACCACCAGAATTAATATTGGTAATATTTATGGATGCCACAAACTCAATATGGAATAGAGATCTTATCAATAAGCTTCAGAAGTATAGATACGAAGGTAATAATCTCTAATTACATCACATTAACAGGCTATAAATCTTCGGAGGGAGCAGATTTTAGTATATAAATACCATGGCCTGAGATGTTCAACAATCGGAGTGACCAATTAAGTAACAAATTGTAATAGAAATACCAAAGCAGTGCAGGATATTTGCAATGATTTGTTTTCATTTATTTCCTTCACTTGTCTTGGAAGTTGCATTAGTTATACCTGCTTTAAAGAATTATGCAGTCATCCAAAAGCAAATTTATTCCTAAGGAAAGCAATTAATGAAATAAATAAATATTCTTCAAGCTGCTGAACAAACCAAGAATACTGTATCCACTGTACTGTGAAATGTTTTGCATCTTTGATCTGAGAATTCCCAGCAAGGAAAAAAAAAACCTTTGACATCTCATCTTAAGGTCAAAAGAAATACAATATACTGAATTTAAAACCCTTTGACATTGATTCACTAGTAGCAAATAAAATAATTTTCAAGAACCCTGAACAGAGTTAAAATAAAACTGTTAATATCTTCTTTATTAATAGCTTTTAGTTACTAATGGGAGTTTGCTGTAGGTAGTTTGCAACTATAACAATTCCAATACTAATAATAATTCACGAGTTTTAGATGTAACTAATGCATCTGTGCCAAACTGCAATATTCAAAAGATGTTTTAATGCAATGTGCTGTCATTTCAGTTTTACGTAGTTTAAATACCTCCTGTAATAATCCAAATAGCTTAGAGTATGATTTTGCAATCAGCTAATTTAAAATATTTATGCCATTAGTATTACCAGCTGTGGTTTATTACATATTTTTCAATCTGGGATTATCCCAGAATATAAATTTGTCATTATGCCACTGTCCTAACATCTGCCAAATGTGTCTTGCAATCTTTGGTGGTGAAAAAATAACAGTGTAGCTCTGTTATTAAAAGTGGAACCAAGCATCCCACATGAAGAAAAGGTCACAAAATATCTTTGTAATTGTGCCCGTAACTGATTTTCTAATGAGCATCAGCATTCCAAAGGAAAATTGAGACCAAAATATAAATCCAGTGATAGAGCTAAAATTCTGAAAAATCAAACAATCCATAGGATAACAGTAATTTTGATTTTAAAAGATATAAAAAAGTCTTTCCCATTAAAGATTCTTAATACCGGTATTTGATCATCTACCGAATATAAATTAAAGTATCGAGGCAAGAATAGTTTTAAAGAATGTTTACTTTAATTGCATTTCTCTTTCCCTATAAGTTCAGTGAAATATTTAACTCTCTATTTACATTTGGTTTATTTGTGGTTAAAAAGAAAGTACTAATTTGAAATCATTAGTGAAGAAAGTTTCTTTGGCACAGCTATTTCTAAATATGTAATGGAATTTTTTAAAAAATAGAAAAAACTGGTTGAATTTTTTCCTAATGAATTGAGTAACAAGTAATTTTTAAAATCTATTTTTATTAGAATTCTTCAATACAGTAAAAATGAACAAATAAAAATATAAAAAGTAAGAAAAAAGAAGAAATGAATGAAAAAAAGATACAATTATGTCTTTTGCCCTTCTGTCTATCAAAAAATTATTTTTTCCTATCCTCTTCATGCTTTTTTAGTCGCCAATGTAACAAGTAAATTTTTGAACTTCTGGAAAGTTTGATGTCTCTTCTTTTCCTCTCAATGGCCCAAATAAAAATATCAGTCATGAAATTGACAATTTGTCAGTTTTATTCTTCTCTTCTGCGATGGACAAAGCAAAAAGCCAGGCTCTGTGGGATTTCTTTTTTTTTCTTATGGAAAACAACTACAGCAACTCAAACAAGAGCAGTGATCGATTTCAGGGTTTCAAGGTGTAGAAATGAAATCAACCATGAATCATCTTTTGATTGCATTTGAGAACATGGGATATGAAAACAAAGGTAGAATGGATACATCCTTTACTATAGTATGATTTGTTTAGTTTTCTCTTAATTAGATTAGTTGCAATAGTGCAAATAAATTTCCTTAAAATGTAGCTGAATACATTTCTGTTCTATTTCTAAATTCAAGCAATAGAAAATAAATAATACTGAATTCAGGAAAACCTATTAATATTACATATTAAATGCATCCCATAGTTTGGGAAGAAGAGAGAAAAGAAGTCCTTTTGCACATCTCTGAAATAACAGATTAACAGAGTTGGAAGGGACCTTGCAGGTCATCTAGTCCAACCCCCTGCCAAAGCAGGAGACCCTACATCTGCCTCTACCTAGGATCGAACTCACAACCTCCTGATTGTGAGGCAAGAGCTCCACCGTGTACTCAAAAGGGCATCTCTTGCAACTTGTAGTAAATGGGTAGGTTGTCCATTGTGACAAAAAAATACCAACAATTGGAGAAGACCCAATGATTGTTTTATCTTTTCCAAAAACACAGGTTAACGCTTCATTGACCTCTTGGACCCTGTAGAACCAAAAGCAAGCACTCATGTTTACATAGCTCTAATATGTAACTAGTATGGATCCAAGATAACAGATGGCAGGCATGGATATTATTGTGCATGTAATGTAGTATTCTTTGAAATGCAATATAACACATTTGATATATAAGAGGAATCAAGACACTGCTATTTTAACAAACTGACTTTATTTTTATTTATTTATTTTGTCAATTACATGTTAGTAATATACATAGATGTAACATTGTTTATGTACATAAGATTGGTACTGATAAGAGGGAACATTAGGACAGGGACGGTAGGCATGTTGGTGCACTTATGCACGCCCCTTATTGACCTCTTAGGAATCGAGTGAGGTCAACAGTGGACAGTCTTAGGGTAAAGTTTTGGGGGTTTGGTGACGAAACCACAGAGTCAGGTAGTGAGTTCCAGGCATTTACCACTCTGTTGCTAAAGTCATATTTTCTACAGTCAAGTTTGGAGCGGTTCACTTTGAGTTTGTATCTGTTATGTGCTCGTGTATTGTTGTGGTTGAAGCTGAAGTAGTCATTGACAGGAAGGACGTTGTAGCGGATAATTTTATGAGCTATGGTTAGGTTGTGCCGAAGGCGACGTAGTTCTAAGCTTTCTAAGCCTAGGATTTCAAGTCTGGTTGCGTAAGGTATTCTGTTGCGAGTAGATGAGTGGAGGACTCTTCTTGTAATGTATCTCTGGACACTTTCTAATGTATTTATGTCCGATATGCGGTGTGGGTTCCAGACAGATGAGCTGTATTCGAGGATTGTATGTCTGGTGGTGAATATTTCTTTTAACTTTTTAATTTTTTAACACTGTTTTAATCGTTGTTTATTGTTCAGTGTTCTTGCACAATGCTGTACGCCGCCCTGAGTCCCTCGGGAGTAGGGCGGCATAGAAGAACCAAATAATAAATAAATAATAATAAATAAGATTGGTCTGGCGAATGTTTTGTATGCTCTGGTTAGTAGTGTGATATTACCAGAGAAGAAACTACGTAAGATTAGGTTAACAACTCTTGAAGCCTTTTTGGCGATGTTGTTGCAGTGGGCTTTGGCACTTAGGTCATTTGATATGAGTATTCCTTTGTACTTAACTTTGTACTTAACTGCAGAAAGTATAGAGAAGTAAAGGCAGTCAAAGCCACCCTTAAATCTGCATCTTACTGAAGTCATAAATTATATAGATATCTGGGGAGTTGAGTGAACATTGACACAGCTGTAAAAATTGTATAATTCTGCAATTAAATGAGCAACTACAAGTACATAAAACTAGTGAAAGCTATAACAGTTCCTGGTTGCAGATAGACAGATAGCATCAAGATCAAGGGAAATGATAGTACTGTTTTATACTGCACTGGTGAGGTCACACTTGTGTCCAGTTCTGGTCGATTCAAAAAAGATGCTGAGGCCTTAGAAAGAGTGCAGAGACGAGCAACAAAGATGATAAGAGTTCAGGAGGCTACATCATATGATTAGTGGCTAAGGGAACTAGGTATGGTTATCCTAGTGAAGAGAAGGCTCATCGGAGACATGATAGCAGTCTTCTAATACTTAAAGGGCTTTTGTATGGGAAAGGATGTTGATTTATTCTCCATAGCATCTGAGGGCAGGATAAGAAGCAATGGATGGAAGCTTGTCAGAGGGAGATTCAACCTGGAAATATTTCCTGACAGTAAGAACAATTAATTAGTGGAATGGCTTACCTCCTGAGTTGTGGGTGCTTGAGGTTTTCAAGAAAAGATTGGACAACCATTTGTCTGGGATTGTATAGGGCAGCGGTGGCGAACCTTTTTCTCTCGGCGTGCCAAAAATAGGCGCGCGCACACCCACCAGCGCTCCCGCGTGCCACTACCCAAAATGCAATGCGCACCCCCCCTGCGCATGCGCACCCACACCTACATGCACGCGCCTGCACCACGCACGCACGCGCCCGCACCGCGCATGCGCACATCTACTGCGCACGTGTAACCGCCCCCTCCTCCTCCTGCTCCAAGCCTCGCACTCCGGGCACAAGCCGGGACGTGAGGCTGACAGCAGAAGGAGGAGGGAGCGGTTACGCGAGCCGCCCAGCCTGCGAAACCGCCCCCTTCTCCTGCTCCAAGCCTCGCACTCCGGGCACCAGCCGGAACGTGATGCTGGCAGGAGAAGGAGAAGGGGGCGGTTTCGCAGGCTGGGCGGCTCGTGTAACCGCTCCCTCCTCCTTCTCCTGCCAGCATCACGTTCCGGCTGGTGCCCGGAGTGCGAGGCTTGGAGCAGGAGAAGGGAGCGGTTACGCGAGCCGCCCAGCCTGCGAAACCGCCCCCTTCTCCTGCTCCAAGCCTCGCACTCCGGGCACCAGCCGGAACGTGATGCTGGCAGGAGAAGGAGGAGGGAGCGGTTACGCGAGCCGCCCAGCCTGCGAAACCGCCCCCTTCTCCTTCTCCTGCCAGCATCGCGTTCCGGCTGGTGCCCGGAGTGCGAGGCTTGGAGCAGGAGAAGGGGGCGGTTTCGCAGGCTGGGCGGCTCGCGTAACCGCTCCCTTCTCCTGCTCCAAGCCTCGCACTCCGGGCACCAGCCGGAACGCGATGCTGGCAGGAGAAGGAGAAGGGGGCGGTTACGCGAGCCGCCCAGCCTGCGAAACCGCCCCCTTCTCCTTCTCCTGCCAGCATCGCGTTCCGGCTGGTGCCTGGAGTGCGAGGCTTGGAGCAGGAGAAGGGGGCGGTTTCGCAGGCTGGGCGGCTCGCGTAACCGCTCCCTTCTCCTGCTCCAAGCCTCGCACTCCGGGCACCAGCCGGAACGCGATGCTGGCAGGAGAAGGAGAAGGGGGCGGTTACGCGAGCCGCCCAGCCTGCGAAACCGCCCCCTTCTCCTTCTCCTGCCAGCATCGCGTTCCGGCTGGTGCCCGGAGTGCGAGGCTTGGAGCAGGAGAAGGGGGCGGTTTCGCAGGCTGGGCGGCTCGCGTAACCGCTCCCTTCTCCTGCTCCAAGCCTCGCACTCCGGGCACCAGCCGGAACGCGATGCTGGCAGGAGAAGGAGAAGGGGGCGGTTACGCGAGCCGCCCAGCCTGCGAAACCGCCCCCTTCTCCTGCTCCAAGCCTCGCACTCCGGGCACCAGCCGGAACGCGATGCTGGCAGGAGAAGGAGAAGGGGGCGGTTTCGCAGGCTGGGCGGCTCGCGTAACCGCCCCCTTCTCCTTCTCCTGCCAGCATCGCGTTCCGGCTGGTGCCCGGAGTGCGAGGCTTGGAGCAGGAGAAGGGAGCGGTTACGCGAGCCGCCCAGCCTGCGAAACCGCCCCCTTCTCCTGCTCCAAGCCTCGCACTCCGGGCACCAGCCGGAACGCGATGCTGGCAGGAGAAGGAGAAGGGGGCGATTTCGCAGGCTGGGCGGCTCGCGTAACCGCTCCCTCCTCCTTCTCCTGCCAGCATCACGTTCCGGCTGGTGCCCGGAGTGCGAGGCTTGGAGCAGGAGAAGGGAGCGGTTACGCGAGCCGCCCAGCCTGCGAAACCGCCCCTCCTCCTTCTGCTTCGGGTAGCTCTAGCAGCTCTGCGCATGCGCGCCAGAAACCCGGAAGTAGAATGTGCCGGACCCGTGGCGTGCCAGCCGAAATGGCTCCGCGTGCCACCTGTGGCACGCGTGCCATAGGTTCGCCACCACGGGTATAGGGTTTCCCTTCTTGAGCAGGTGTTGGACTAGAAGACCTACAACAGGGGTATCAATCTGGCCGGATGTGTCATGCCCAGGCCACACCCACCCCAGCTCAGCAAAGGGGGAAAACGCCATGAAACGTCATGTGACGGCAACGTGACATGGCGAGTTGGACACCCGTGACCTACAAGGACCCTTCCAACTCTGTGATTCTATAACATAGGCTACATGTTATTTATTTATTTTATTTATTTATTTATTAAAATTTCTATGCCGCCCAACTCCCGGGGGACTCTGGGCGGCTCACAGCAGGTATAGAAACATATAATAAGTAAAAACAATTTTAAAAAAGCCATATTAAAATACTATCCATTTAAAAAACTTTCATTCATACCCCGCCTGCCGGAAGAGCCAAGTTTTTATTGCTTTACGGAAGGCCAGCAGGGTGGGGATAATCCTGATCTCTGGAGGGAGTTGGTTCCAAAGGGAGGGGGCTCCCACAAAGAAGGCTCTCCCCCTCGGCCCCGCCAACCGGCATTGCTTGGTCGATGGGACCTGGAGGAGACCCACTCTGTGGGACCTAACCGGTCGTAGGGAGGTATGTGGCAGGATGCGGTCCCGAAGGTAACCTGGCCCTGAGCCATGTAGGGCTTTAAAGGTAACGACCAACACCTTGAATTTGATCCGGAGACTAATGGGCAACCAATGCAGTGGAACTATTCCACATTCTAATTAATTTGGATTATTCCCCCAGAGATCCGAATTATCCCCACCCTGCTGGCCTTCTGGAAAGCCATCAAGACATGGCTCTTCCTGCAGGCAGGGGTTTGAGACTAGTTTTTATCCGAGATCTCCCCCAGTATGTATGTTGTTGAACGTCTTTTAACTTTTTTAATGTTTTTAAATTGTTTTTAAATGAATGTTTATTGTTTAGTGTTCTTTTAAAATGTACGCTGCCCTGAGTCCTTAGGGAGTAGGGCGGCATAGAAGAACCTAATAATAAATAATAAATAATAAATCTGCAATTAGATATTGATTATTGGAGGAAGACAGAAATTGTTCCACCATTTATTCCATGTTCATGGTATATTGTATAGCATTAAATAGACATTCCCTACCTTTAAGGAGAAGTTTTCCAGTGCAATTACTGAAGGCCTATATTCCATTGCATTTGAAAGCAGTCAGTAATAATTATATATTAAAATATTTCCAGTTTAATTGTCATCATCGTTAGATCAGGAAATTCATTCTGTGTTTTTTTAGGTTTGAAATGTATATTAATTTTTTTACCCAAAGGACTTCAGACTAATCTCATTTGGTGGGTTTTTTGTTTGTTTGGGAGAGTGGATCATTGCCTGTTGTATTAAAGGATTAATGAGCAATGGTTAAATCTCTAAAAATCTCTAAAAATCAGATTTCATATGTAAACCTATAGTGGAAAAAACATCCAATCAGTTTCCCCAGTGGCATGAAAGAAGAACATCTGGTGCGTAAATTAGGAGGAAGAAAGCCTACAGCTGTGTTTCCTAAAGAACATATGCCTATAGTTTGTACATTATAATGGGTTTTTATTTGTATAGCACTTGGATAAATTTGAGCATCCAAAAATATGAGTTATGAAATGTCCTCATAACTATTTAATTAAAAAAACCTAAACATTATCCAGCAAATTATTATTATTATTGTGGCTTGAATCAAGAGAAGCCTAGGAATGAATAAGAATATCACTTAACTCATGGCAGTTCAGCGGTTCGAATCCCTAGCACTGCGTAACAGAGTAAGATCCCATTACTTGTCCCAGCTTCTGCCAACCTAGCAGTTTGAAAGTACGTAAAAAATGCAAGTAGAAAAATAGGGACCACTTTTGTGGGAAGGTAACAGTGCTCCATGCGCCTTCGGCATTGAGTCATGCCGCCCACTTGACCACGAAGAACGTCTTCGGACAGCGCTGGCTCTTCAGTTTAGAAACGGATATGAGCACCCCCCTAGAGCCAGAAACGACTAGCACGCATGTGCGGGGGAACCTTATAGCTGTTTTGACTACTTAATTGTATTATTTTAAACATTATTTCTCTTGACAGAGGCTGAGAATCCATCAAAGGAGAGCAGCGTCACTTTTCTCACTGTAAACCCAGGATTTATAGTATTATATCATTAAGATAATCCCTGGAAATATTCAATAACAATCTGCTAATCCCCTTTTTATTCAGTATTAATCATACATACTGGTTATATTCAATTCTAATTAGGCTGTTTTAGAGTTTTCCCTTGACATGAGTTTTATAGGTTCTCAGGATTTTGATCTAAAACATAACACACCAGACTTTGCTTGTAATTTTTATTTATCTTTTATTTAGCAAACAAATGAAGACAAGCCTTATTCTTTTTCCTGCTTCCCAGCATATTTAATAGTAGCAACAAAGCAATCATCAATAGCCTAAATTAGATGTATATTCCCAGGCATTTTAAATCAAGTTATTTCTTTAGTTGTGCAGCCAAGACTTCCTGAATCAATTAAAGTCAAATAGTTCTGGATAATCAATATCCAACCTTTCCTTTCTGGGAAATGCTCTTTTATAAAGTAGTCAGGTTGCAGCTTCAGAAAGCTTTGGAAGAAACATATTATCTGAGCCTGTTTCAGTCATGTTTCAGAAAAGGTCATAGTATGAAACAGCATTGATTGAATTTGTTGATGGCCTCTGGTAGAGCCAGGATGGTGTGATGTTCTCGTTCTCCTTGGTCTCTCAATGGTTTTTGATACCATCAGTCATGGTATCCTTTAGGACTAACTATGGGGACTCTCCTCCTTACTCCATGACTGGTTATAGTCAGTGCTGACAGGGAGGAAAAAGCCAAACCTTAAGTCCCTGATCTGGGGGTGTCACAGGCCTCATGTACTTATATGAAGCTATTGGATGAGGTCTTCAGTCAACACAGGTCCAGGTATCAATAACATGACAATGATAGTCAGTTATTATATCTGATTTCTGGTTGATCAACTGATAGTGTCAAAGTCTTGTTTATTATTTATTTAATAGTGAGACTTATATACCGCCTCATAGTGCGAGCACTCTCTAAGCGCGCTCTAAGATCTAGAGGCTGTCAGGGTGTGGAGTGGGAGGAAGAGGCTTAATTTCAACCTTGATGAACTGAATGGCTATGGGTCAGGATTTTTCTGATATTGAGGATTTTTAAATCATTATTTCTGAACAGGGTTGTATTTTCCCAAGAACTGATATGTAATTTGGGGATCTCCCTGGATTCATGGTTCCTGTTCAAAATGTGGTAGTGTTATCCAAATACCAAATTGGTTATCAACATTGGAAATGCAAGTGCATCCAAATTTTATACATTTGGGAAAGGTTATAACATACAAACAACTATTGGACGAGAGGGGAGAATTAAAATCAAGGTTAGAGCTACATGAGAAAGGTATAAAACTTGAATGGTGGGCGTATTTGCAAATTCAATCAAAATATATGAAAGATAAAAAAGAACCAGGTATAAAAATGGATGAAACTGGATAAAATAATATTAGGACCAGAAGAGAAAATGATAGGAAAAATATATCACCATCTTTTAGAACAGACACTATGGGAAGAACAGGTTAAGGAAACAATGATTAGGTGGTGTAAAGATTTCGGATTTAATATTGACCTTAATACCTGGCAAACTCTATGGCATAGAAATAGAAAGTTTACTTTAGCTACCTCTTACAAAGAGAACCTTTATAAAATGCTCTACAGGTGGCATCTCCCACCCACAACAATAGCTAAAATGAGTCGGAATGCATCAGCATTATGCTGGAAATGCAAAAGAGTTCCTGGAACATATTACCATATGTGGTGGGAGTGCCAAAAACACAAGAATATTGGGGGGAAATAAGGCAATGGTTGGAAGAAATTTTGGAAATAAAATTGGAGTTAAAACCTGAAATATTTTTGTTGGGAATAACTATGGATAAATTTGGAAAAATACATTATACCTTATGATACATATCTTGACCACTGCAAGGATAACATTTGCTCAAAAATGGAAAAATAAAGAAATACCCAAGGAAGGAGAAATCTTAGATAAAATATTAATATGTGCAGAAATGGATAGGTTAACGCTGGAGCTGAAGGACAAATCAGATATGGACTATTATGAAATCTGGAACAAACTATATGAATGGTGGGATAAAAGGAAAGCCAAGATTAAGTGATATTGGGAAAATTGGAAAGATTTAAAAATTGTATTAAAATTTGATTCTTTTTGAAAAGAAAAATATGGATAAAGAAATGACCATATGTAAATAGTTTTACTGGATAATTCGTCATGTACATAATTTTACGTATTTTGGTCTTTGTTTTGTCTTGTTGTTTGTATGTTTGTTTTTTAATTGTTCTTTAAATAAAAAACTTTTATAAATAAAAAAAGTGGTAGTGTTAGGAAAACTTTAGTAATAGCTGATGCACCAGTTTCCTGGACTGTGAGTTTATTCTCACAGTCATCTATCTCTTAGTCATCTTGTGTGTAGATTATTGAAATATGTAGTACATGAAATATACATGATTATTGAAATATGTTGTGCATGTTGTGCATGTACAGTGCAGAAGGTGCAGCTGGTCCAGAATAGAGTAGCAAAAACAGTGATAGGAATTATTTTGTGTGCCTGTGTAACACCTTTGATACACAAGCTATGCTGTTTACCAGTAAGCTTCTGGGCCACTTCAAGATAGTATAAGGTGACCAGACGTCCCGCTTTTGGCGGGACAGTCCCGCTTTTTGATAATTTGTCCCGCGTCCCGCGGCGTTTCAAAAAAGTCCAGCTTTTTTCGGCCGGGACAGTCGTTCGTCGTAGAGCCGATGGAACTGGCGGCGGTCGCAGCGCGGGGCTTCTCCCGCCCGCTTCCCCCACCCGGCTGGACGCCGCCATTCGGGTTATTTTGCCCTCTGTGCATGCGCAGAATGCTTTGCGCATGCACAGAGGACAAAATAACCCGAATGGCGGCGTCCAGCCGGGCGGGGGAAGCGGGCGGGAGAAGCCCCACGCCGCGACCGCCACCAGTTCCATCGGCTCTACGCCGAACGACTGGCCCGGCCGAAGTGGCAGGATTTCACCCCTGGCTGCGGCGACGAACAGGTAAGCCTGCGCCAGTAGGAACCCACCCCTGGCTGCGATGAAGGGGGGGTGTTTGGGTGTGTGTGCACAAAGCTGCAGGATAAGAGAGACGGACCCCTCCTGTCTTGCTCCCCTAGAAACCCCCCCCCGTCAATGGTGTCCTGCTTTTCAAAAAATAAAATCTGGTCACCTTAAGATAGTAAGTGCTGTCAACTATACATGCCATAGAACTTGGTTATCTGAGATACTGTCTTTCCACCATTGTTCCTGCCCATAAAATCTCTGTAAATTGTAAGTCTGTAAACTTACTTCATGTCCATTTTTTTAAGGCAAAACCATCTAGTAGACCCAGGAAGTTGTTCATCACACTGCTTGCCCTCTGGAATAGCATCTACCCAGAAATTTGAGAACCTGACTTTCCCCCCAGGTCCTTGAATAGAACAGTATGTGTCCACCCAGAGTAATCTATCTGGATTTGTTTACGGTACATATCTGTTCCCTTTGTTATTATTGGCAATGATACTTTTGGCCTAATGCTGCTCAGAATTTCTGTTGACTTCAGCGGTCTTAGAAACCTAAACAAACTAATAAACAAGTAAATATGTTTGTACAATAGCCCAGAGTGTTGGCTAAATATAAATATTGTTACATGCTCCATCCCTGTTTACTACTTTCCCCTCCTTCCATTCAGCTGAGTCCAATTCTCAGAGAGTGCCTGCAGTTTTCGTGACAATTCCCTTGAGTTGGGAAATGGGGTCTTTAATGACATCTTTTAAAATTTCCTTCAGCTACTCATGGAAAATAGATTTGTTCCAGAATGGTCCTGTTGGTCATTCAGAGGTTCTTTCCTTGCCACTCACGATAACTTGAGTTTGCCCTAGTTTCTCATTGAAAGAGCAACAAGCCTTCAACAAACAATGCTGCTAGATCTATTTTGGTTTGTGACCAATATGCCTCCATCTCCCCTCCTTCATTGCAGAATAGTTTACAGGTTTACATCCTCAAATCCTGAAAGTTGAAGGTGGTATTATTTAATCAGAAATAAAATCATTTATGCCTTCTGTTAAATGCACATATTTTAATAGTATTTTAATAATTACTAGGACCTGCTTCCTCATGAGCCAAGGAGTTGATGACAGATGCTAATGAGAATGTTTGCAAGCTCTAAAACATCTTTCCCCCTTTAAACCTGGATCATTGCACATTCCTAATAAATGCAAAAGTAATGAGATTAAAATTACAAATAATACTCTATGCTGTTGAATGCCAGCTGTATTTTTTAATTTCATTTTACCTACAATTGTAATATCTTTTATCGTAACGTCTCCTATAGCCAAAGCATCTGCTTTTGAGCTGTATGGCTCAAAAAGAATTGCCGTGAACTGCGAGATGGCTGGCATATAAATTTGATAAATAAAACTAAATAAATATAGATCAAACTCCGGTTACCTCAATATATGCTTTATAAGTAGAAATTATGTAGGTGATATGAATAATGTAGTTTTTACCAGTCAATTTTCTGGCTTCCTTGGCTAGACTTTCTAAACAGAATTATATCAGAGATATATGGAACAAATGGGATAAAATTTGGAGATTAATCCTAATGATATTGTAGGAAGTTAGCACCCACCCCTCTCCTAGAAGAATGAAATATTCTAGGAAATATTAAAAAGGCAAAATATTATACTGTACCTCCTTGAATGAGAAAAGGAGAAACATGCTCTTGGAAAGCAGCCCCCACTTTTGTTAATAGCCCCAGAAAAACTGGTGCCAACCTATCTACAAGACAAAAGACTGGGCCATCTCATCTACAAAAGACCTTCAGCTCCAGGGTGATAGGATTAGCCTTCACTCAAGATCCAAACCAGGACAAAGCCATTAAGCCATAATAGGAATTACCCAACACCTTTTCAGAACACAACCCTCTTCATTACATCATCACCCAGCAAGATTCAACCAAGCCTGGGACACAGACAGCCTACAAGGTTAGCTGGACCCCACATAGCCCCCTGGGAGTCTGACAACCAATAGGATACATTTCTTGCAAGGCCCAAGAGAGGGTATAAATATATTTCTCTCTCCACTCCATGTGGTCTTCTACCCAGAATCACACATGCTTGGTGGTTCTGCTTCACCATTAAACCATCCTTCCAAGCAGCATCCATATTTCCCACTTGGCACTGAACCCAGATGGATATTTCTTCCAACAATATATTATGTATTTATAATGAATTATGACATAAAATGTTGATTATTTTGAAAAAAAAAATGCTATTATACTAGTGTGCTTTCTACATATATATGTATGTTCACATATACAAAAATATTTTAAAAATAAGATTTTACTTCTACATCACACATTTTATGGAGAAATGTGCACGCAGCAATTATATATTTTACTTAAAATTTCAGATTTTTTTAAAAGTGAGGTACTTGTGTTAAAAGAACTAAATGTGTTTGTTGTTTTAATATATATTCTTCTAGTGCTTTTATGATGGAAATATTAGTACTATGAAGAATAACTGAGAAGATTGTAATTTTGTCAGTAGCCTGTGGAAATTGAATTGTTTTCATGATTACTACTATGGGAGTACAATCGAAGAATAATGATATTTATTTCCTATAATTTGTCTGGAAGAAAACAAAAAGTTAAAATCATTCTAATGTGAAAAGCCTCAATAGCTCATCTATTTTTCATTTCTTGCCAGAAAAAAAGCAGGTATACAAAAATAAAAACTGAATTAGTGTTCATCTAAAATAATACTGAAATATTCTAAACGTGCACAAATGAATCATTATTTTACAATACAAATATATATCGACTGTGTTCTTTCTTTAGAGGTACTGCATACTGCACCCATAAGACTCTCCTTATGGACTAAATGATAGTTTACTTATTTGAAAGACCTTGTCTTTCTCTGATTGTCCCTTTTTCCTTTTCTATATTTGTTGTTTTACTGTCAACTTCTCTCATCTTCTCTTGTGCCTCTGCACCCTCCCTTCTCTTAGGTTTCTTCCTCACCTTCCACAGAAGGCAGTGATTAATAAACCATGTACTTGTGTGCCACTGAAGCATCAATTTCCATTTCATTGCTGGTTTCACCTCTCTAGGTGAGGGAAATGTGTTTGACAGATGCTTGAGAACTTTACGGGGTAGATTTTCAACTAAACCAGAAGGGAAAGGGAAAGACACAGACGCTGGTAGGAAATGGCAAGGGATAAGGGACATAGCTGCAATTACCATAAAATACTGTAATTTTGTTTGTGGCAAGTACCTCCAAGCATAGCTGAAAGTGATTGTATATACAACTGTAATACATAAATTAGAAATGAAGATGTGAGAAGATTTTTGTGGCGAGGACTGTAACAAATATCAAGCCAAACTATTTATTAAGTAGTCAAATATGTAGCTAGGTGCAGAAATGGGAACCCAAAACTATAGACTGAATGGTGGATATAAGTAATATAAATAATTAAAAAACAAAGTCAGAATTAGGATTTCTTAGATACATGAAAATCAGTATATTTTGTTGGAGTGCAATACCCATTTACAAAAATTCCAAAAAACACTGGTTGTTTCTTAAACCTAACTTCAGAAATTCCAGTGGATTGCAATGGATGGGTGGTGAGGCTGGGCTTTGCTTGTCAGAAGGTTGCAAAAGGTAATCACATGACTCCAGGACACTGCAACTGTCATAAATATGAATCTGTTGCCAAGTGTCTGAATTTTGATCATGTGACCATGAAGATGCTGCAACGGTCATGGGAAAAATGGTCATAGGTCACGTGTCAGGCCTGGAAGCCATCTTTTGTATTGGGCCTTCAGGCCTGCCACATTTTACTACTGTGGGAAACTGGGAGGGGGAATTGTATGGCGTATGGGTGATATGTAGTCATAATAACATTATTTTCTTCGAGAGTCAAGGCCATCTTGCCTTGCACCTGGAGGGGAGTGGTTAGGAAACATCTCCAGTTGGAAACAGTGCATTGATTGGACCACGTGATGGATTTGTGGATGCTGGGCAGGGGCTTGAACTTTCCTTTGGGTAGGGAAAACCTGGAAGCTTTCAGATTCGGGTTTTCCCAAATGTGCCAATATGACATCTCTAATAAAATGGAACTTTGAAGAAACTCATGCCTTGGAGTTTTCTTTCATTGGGGGTGTTACTTGGAACCCTGACATTACGTTTTTCAGTGCCATGGTAACTTCGAACAGCCACTAAATGAATTGATGTAAGTCGAGGACTACCTGTATATGCATATTACTTTTATTTTTTAATTAGCCTAATAAATTCAAAGTGGAAAACACAGGCCCAGGGTGCATGTATAATGGGCTGGGAGTAGTAGGAGGATGACATTATCTGTTCCTAGGCTCATAAAATAGTGAGTGGCTTGTACCAGGAATGGACCAAGCAGAAAATGCAAATCTGTCCATAATGTAAAGTAATTATTGCTCATATAACAGATAATAATGAAATGGTGTGTATGAGTGTTCCATGTTATCCTGCATAAATCACTCCAGCACTTTCAATCTCTTCTACCATGCTTGGCCTCAATTGCACTATTGATGTTAATAGCTGCAACATCCCCTTCACGGCCACTTAAATGCTGAAATGCTTTGCTGCTTAGACATTAGGAACCTATTAGAGCAGATGAAAATCACAATTTTTAAAGCTTGCCTTTTCTTACCATCTACCTATAATATTATCATTCTTTATTATTCTCAGCAAGCAGCATTTATTTTGAGCTGAAAGGATCTTCATGTGTCCTCTGCCATACTTAAACCAACCACCCTCAGCTTGTACTTGTTATAAAGTGATAAACTTATTTTAGACTGTTAGAAAACCTGGAATGATATAACAATTGGGAACAGATATATTTCTCATGAAAGCAGAACAGCTAGAAAGCAACAGGTCTCAAACACTCCTGTTACAAAGAAGGGAAACAAGACATACCTTATTAGCACAATACTATTGAAGAACAAATCTTAAGAGAGCTATATTTTCAAGAAAACAATTAGAAAGCAATGCATTCTGTGCAAAGTGGGTCTTAAAGAAGTTTAAATAATATTTTCCCCCCAACAAATCATTGTACGATTCTGCCTTTCCAGGTGTTATGAGGCCCTTTAGCAAGAAAGCCTTAATTACTGGCTGCTGAATATAACCTTCTGTTTCTTACACCTTCGTTTTATTTTCTTCACATAACCTCATTATTTCTAAATAAATAACAACATGTCTTTGGTAATCAGACTATTTTGTCAGTGTTTGTACTCTGGAAAGACAAGTGCACACGTAACAAGAGCAGCAGCACAGCCAAATCACCAGATATCAGCAGAGTCTCTGCTGGAGTGTGGGCCTAGCAGATGTCTGATTATGGTACTTCCTGGTGCCAGTCCTGAAATAAATTAAATAAAATCAGGTTTGTATCTAAACAAGAGTCTAGCCTGTTGTCTAAAGTTAGGGAAAAAAAGACGGTGGTATTACGTTTACAATTTGTGTCTATGATATGCCTTCACTGTAATGCCCGATAACATCTTACACCATTGAAGACATTTGAGCAGACAAAATATGTCCTGAAGCTCCACATTTCATACGCACGTCATACTGTTTATAGACTTTTTCCTATATTATCTTGAATGCTGTTGGGCCAGAACACGATCACTGAGCATGAAATAGGCATGATTTTGTACTCTATTCCATGCATATTCAGACAAGATTCTCCAAACATCTGTTTTTTAAAACTTAATGTATCTGTATGTGACTTGAAAAATAATGTTGAAAGAAAAGATAAGGAATCATCATAGCAATCTCACATATCATCTGGATGTTAAGGGAAGAAATTATTGGTTGGAAAAAATTTTAGTTTATTGTCTTGCTTTTATTTTTATCCCATCTTTATTATTTTTATAAATAATTCAACATACCTAATACTTCTTTCTGCTCCTATTTTCACCACCACCAGAACACTGTGAGGTGGGTTGGGCTGAGACAGTGTTTGGCCTACCCAAAGGTCACCCAGCTGGTTTTCATGCCTAAAATGGGACTAAAGTAAACAGTGGAAAATGTGGAGACAGAAAGCGTAAGATCAAAGTTATAACTTTTTCTAAGAATTTCTGAGGCTGCTGCTTGCATGGGAGAAAAATAAAGACAAGGAATAAAGACAAGGTAACAATATGATGATAGGTGTTCTCGTGCATTGTGAAGAAAGAATGAGTCAAATAAGTACTTGAATTGTACAAGTCAGAGTCAAAAGAGAAAGAAAACTGACTTCAGGAAAAAAAATGAACACACTGAGAATATCAATTTAATGAATATGAGACTTCTTAGGCAGAGAGATGCAAGGAAAGTATTTGAGACAAGGAAAGGACATTCAGGTGGTCCCCAACTTCCAACCATTTGTTTAGTGATCATTTGAAGTTACAATGACACTGAAAATAATGACATGAGTGTTTTTCACACTTAAGACCATTGTGCAACATCACCATGGTCATGCGATCAAAATTCAGATGCTTGGCAACTGGCTCATATTTATGATGGTTGCAGTTGTGTGATCACCTTTTGTGACCTTCTGGCAGGCAAAGTCAAAAGGGAAGCCTTTTGTGTTACTAACTTAACAACGGCCGTGAACAATAATTGTAGCAAGGAAGATTATAAAATGAGGCAAAACTCACTTAACTTCTGTCTCATTAGCAACAGAAATTTGGCTAAATTCTGGTGATGAGATGGGGACTACCTGTATAATAAAATCCAGGTTCTTCTGTTGTCTGTACATCTGTTACATGTATCTAGTGTAAGGTGACCAGATGTCCCGCTTTTGGCGGGACAGACACGCTTTTCAAGCGTGTGTCCCGCGTCCCGCATTCTTTCCAAAAAGTCACGCTTTTTTGGAAAGAATGCCAAAACAGCGGGACGTCTGGTCACCTTAGAAGGGGAAGCACAAAAGAGAGGTACCGGAAGCAAGTCGGGCAAAGCGGAATTTCAGCGAGGCGGCTGCCTGCTGGGGAGAGGGGGAAGGGGGGCTGCTCCTCCTCTCCTTCCCCCGCCCCATCCCTAGCCCCGCCCTCGGAGGCGCCGCTGCTGTTGGGATGCGGGTGGAGGGGTGAGGGACGAGGAGCCGTCGCCGCTGCCGTCGTCAGTTTGAGCTCACGAGCAGCCCCTCCAGTGGTGCAAACAGCCCTTCCTCGTCCCCCTCCCCTTCCTTCCCCCTGTCGCCTCGCTGCCGCCATTGCCCTGGGGCCGGGCGGGCGACCGGGAGACCGCGGCGCTTGGATGCCTGGAGCTCGCGACAGGTAAGCTGCCGGCTGCCTCCTTTCCCCGCCTCCTGCCTCCCGTTCGTCGCTTGCCAGCCCAAGCCACTGCCGGCTCCCGAAGGGGAGGCGGGAGGCGAGGAAAGGCCTCCCGCCTCCCCCCCACCTGAACGCCGACATTTGCGTTGTTTTGCCCTCTGCGCATGCGCAGCGTTCTGCGCATGCGCAGAGGACAAAACACAAATGGCGGCGCCCAGGCGCCCCCCCCCCGTCCTGCTTAAAAAAAAATCTGGTCACTTTAATCTAGTGGTCAATAGATGAATAAGTGAAAAAAGCTGGTGGATTCAAAGTTGAATTACAACACAGAAACCACACTGTCCTATTTTCATTAGCATCCCTAGATATATGAGACAGAGTTTAGTCAGTCAGTTCATTCTTGACAAAGGAGCAAAGAAACTATCAGGTGGTTTAAAAATTAAAACATCTTGGCTAACCAATTGAAATGGAAAAATGTTTTTATTTTGTGTGTGTTCAATTTCTCTTTTTCACTTACACCAGACAACAAATAGAGGCAACCAACACTAGAGAAAAGAAGTGCTGTGGCTTGTTACAAACCTTGTAACTAGTCCATGGGGAATTTATTACTTAATGACTCACTTAGATTAATTTATTTATTGGATCCTGCCTTTTAATTAGGACCTCAAGGCAGGGCTACCTTTTCTCACTCCCCCCCACAACCACGCAGTGAAATAGGCTGGGCTGAGACAAGCCGATTGTCTCAAAGTCACACTACATCTTAAAACGCATTATTGTAATAACCATGAATACTTTCCATAGTCAATGCTTTATGTGGACGGTGCAATGTCTACTTTATTATAAACACAATAAAACCCAAATCAGCTTTCCATCTCAAGAAAATTACAATTTGAAATCTGTGAGTGGAGACTTAAAAGAGAAATGCTGAAATTTGGATGGACTGAAATACAAATTTCTAACTAACTCGCTTATTTTCAGACAAATGTAAATGTTCCCACCACACAAATGTGATGTTGATGTTTCATCCATTCATGTCTGACTCTTAGCAGTTCTATGGGCCAGGTCTCTCCATATCTTCAGATCTTGCACTACTTCCAACAAATGTACCCTATTTTAAAAAATAAAAATAAGTACAGGTAGTCCTCAACTTACAACCACAACCAAGCCCAAAATTTAATGTGCTAAGTGAGAAATTTGTTAAATGAGTTTTGCCCCATGTTATGACTTTTCTGGCCACATATGTTAAGTGAATCACTGCAGTTGTTAAATTAGTAACACAATTGTTAAGTGAATCTGGTTTCCCCATTGACTTTGCTTGTCAGAAGGTTGCAAAAGGTGATCACATGACCTTGGGTCATAAATGTAAGTTGTCAAGCACCCGAATGTAAATCTGAGGATACTGCAACAGTCATAAGTGTGAAAAATGGTCATAAGTCATTCTTTTCAGTGCCACTGTAACTTTGAACAGTCACTAAGTGAACTGTTGTAAGTTGAGGACTACCTGTAGTATTGGAGTTGGGATATGTAGGAATAAATACAAAGAATAGGAATGAATCTATAAGACACCTGTATCCTTCTTCTACTTGCATGCATTATTTGGAGATAATATAATGGTTACTTCCCAGTGTAAGCAAGCCAAGGTTTGTTTGTTTATTTTATTTATTTATTTATTTATTTATTTATTTATTTATTTATTTATTTATTTATTTATTTATTTATTTATTTGTCAAAACGTGTACAAGATAACAGTTATGATATAAACATAAACAAAAGCAAAGTAGGTATAGGTAAATTTGGACAATAGGACCGTAGGACAGGGACGGTAGGCACGATGGTGTGCTTATGCATGCCCCTTACAGACCTCTTAGGAATGGGGTGAGGTCGACTATAGACAGTCTAAGGTTAAAGTTTTTGGGGTTTGGGGAAGAAATCACAGAGTCAGGTAGTGCATTCCAGACATTGATTACTCTGTTGCTGAAGTCGTATTTTCTGCAGTCGAGTTTAGAGCGGTTTACATTAAGTTTGTATCTATTGTGTGCTCGTGTGTTGTTGCTAAGGTGACCAGAGGTCCCGCTTTTGGCGGGACAGTCCCGCTTTTGAATAATTTGGCCCGCGTCCCGCGGCGTTTCAAAAAAGTCCCGCCAAGCAAGTGCGGCGCGGAAGCCGCTGGTGGCCGGGTGGGCGGCAGCCCCCCGGGCGGGTATAGGGCCAGGCCTGCGCTTGGAAGGGGCTGCCGCTCTCGCTGCTCTCCCTCCCTGCCTGGCTGCAATGTCCGCCTGCCTTCCCGAAGCAGCGCTGCCGCAGTTCACTTTTGTTTCGCAGCGGGAGAAGGAAGAAAGTGGGCAGCAAGAGCGGCAGCCTCTTCCAAGCGCAGGCCTGGCCGTCTCCCCACACGGAGGGCTGCTGCCCGGCTGGCTGGCGGCAGCTTCTGCAACGGAGGCAGCACACGGCTGTGAAGAACCCTCACCACCCGCCCTCCCGGAGCACCACAGCAGCGGTTCGCTTTCTTCCTTCTCCTGCCGCTGTCCCTCTCCGGGCCAGACGCAGCAGAGGTGAGCCCCGGCCATGGCAAACCGTGGCTGTGGTGCTCCGGGAGGGCAGGTGGTGAGGGTTCTTCACAGCCGTGTGCTGCCTCCGTTGCAGAAGCCGCCGCCAGCCAGCCGGGCAGCAGCCCTCCGTGTGGGGAGAGGGCCAGGCCTGCGTTTGGAAGAGGCTGCTGCTCTTGCTGCCCGCTTTCTTCCTTCTCCCGCCGCGAAACAAAAGTGAACTGTGGCAGCGCTGCTTCGGGAAGGCAGGCGGACATCTGCAGCCAGGCAGGGAGGGAGCGCAGCGAGAGCGGCGGTAAGGGCTGCGATGAAGGGGGGGTGTTTGGGGGGGGTGCACAAAGCTGCAGCAAAGCAATCCTGGATTTGTGTCTCCACCTTTATTCACGTGGATGGGCTGCGGGATAAGAGAGACGGACCACTCCCGTCTTGCTCCCCTAGACCCCCCTCAATGGTGTCCCGCTTTACAAATATTAAAATCTGGTCACCTTAGTTGTTGCGGTTGAAGCTATGAAGTATTCATTGACAGGTAGGACATTGTGGCAGATGATTTTATGAACTACATTTAGATCAGATCGAAGCCGACGTAGCTCTAAGCTATCTAAGCCCAAAATTTCAAGTCTGGTGGAATAAGGTATTCTGTTGTGAGCAGAGGAGTGGAGGACTCTTCTTGTGAAATATTTCTGGACTCTCTCAATTGTATTAATGCAGCGCGAGTTCCAGACAGGTGAGCTGTATTCGAGGATTGGTCTGGCAAATGAATTGGTCTGAACTCAAGCGCTCCCTTGGAAGGAAACAAACGAGGCCAGCTGCTCTTTGTCAACTTCCTCTTAATTGGGGAGAGAAATGGAAAACGAGAAAGCCAGCCTCGCCTCTTTAACTATGGGCCCCCCACCAAAAAAAAAACCCCATCGTGGTTATGAGCTGCTTATGCATGCACATATGAACGAAGGCCGCTTTTTTTTCTCTTTCAGCTCAGAAAATGTAGCCCCTGGCAGCCACACAGCTGGGCTAGGTTGCCGCGTCCCTCTCGGAGAGAGCGCCTTGCTTGCTTCCCTTCGCCTGGGTCGAGTCTCTGGAAGTGAACCGTGAAGAGACCAATTCTTTTCCCTTCCCTCCTTCTCCTTCGCCCAGGCCAGGCAGCCAGGCACCGGTCGCCCGTTGTCACATTACATTCATTTGCAGCGTGTGCACGGGAGCGCAGCGCCCAGCCGGGAGGGGAGGGAACGCGCTCGTGCTCGTTTGCTCTCTCTCTCCCTCCTTTTTCCTCACAGGAGCCGTTTTCCCTCTCCCCCCTCCCTTTTCGGCTTTTCCCAACTCCGCAAGTTGGGAGGCGCGCAAACCGCCTGCACCTGCTCCTTTCCCCTCTTTTCTCCGCCCAACTTTCCTCTAGGGTCGCCTTCTCCCGAACATGAGGGCTTACAAACAAACACAGCGGCGAAGCCAGCAGCCGAGTCGGGGCTTCTGTGGGCTGAGGCGTGGGTAAAGCGAGGGAGGCGAAGCGGAGGGTGTCTCTCTCCCCCCACCCCCTGTGAAAAGAGCGCCAAACCCGCCCGCCAACCTGTCTCCCAGAAGGTAAGCGCCCGCTCTTATTTGCTCTCCCAGAGCGCCGGGTTCGCTCGGTTTACGGGCGCTGGAAATGGACTGTTACTTGTTTCCTCGACCGCGAAGTTGTCCTCTTTTTTTGGGGGGGGGGGGAAGACTAGACTTTGTTTTGACGTGGAGCTTGCGAGCGCGGACCGCGTTTGCTTGCCGGTTGGGTGTGCGGAGGGCGGCGTCCCAAAATGGCCAGCGGTTCTGGGACAAGCTGGAAGGGCGAGCCAGCCCTGAGCCTCGGGAGCTGCATGTGGGAACGGGCTGTACCATTTTATCGCATTCTACCCGGTCGCCGCCCCTCCGGACTGCGCGGATGACTGAACAAAACGAAAGAAAACCACTTCGGGACTTTATAAGCGGCGGCGGCGGCGGTTCCGGCCACAGTTTAATCGGCGGTGTCATTCCAATTCGTCCGGTTCGGGTTCCGAGTTCTTGCCTGCCTAGGATTGGAGCGCGGGGCGAATGTGTTGGATGCAAGTGAAGTCTGGTCGATTCCCATCAGCAGATGGATGGAATGTTCGACGGAATGTTTATTATTATTTCGGCCTCAAAGAGTT
The DNA here is from genome assembly GCA_023053685.1 of Diadophis punctatus similis. Taxonomy (NCBI): domain Eukaryota; kingdom Metazoa; phylum Chordata; class Lepidosauria; order Squamata; family Dipsadidae; genus Diadophis; species Diadophis punctatus. Next base: position 252,881,465 of record JALIGW010000001.1, on the reverse strand, counting down.
TTAATGTAGAAATGCCTTGTCGTAGCGCCGTGCCGATAAGGATAATGAAAAGGCAATGTGAAATGTGTAATTTCCCCACCTGAACAAATATACTGCCTTCGAAGTCAGAAATAAATGCCTTTCTACTTTGCCTTTAAAGAGGGTCGAACTGGGTTTAAGTTAATGAGCAAAGAAAATTTCAGATAGATGGATAATTTTATAAATATACGAATACATCTTTCCTGACTATCAACAAAGACTTGAAACATGAAATTTGAGTGAGAAAACTCCCTTCCCTTCTGGTGTTCCTACTGGCGGCCTAAACCACTGTTTAATCATTTCCTTGTATTTGGAAGCAAGTAATTTACTGTAGTTTTAAACAAGATAACAGCGTAGCAGGTCATATTAAAAGAAAAGGCTAATAAGTACATAGCATATCCATAATAAAAAAAATCAAGAGTAAGTGGCAGTTCTGAAAGAGGAGTTGTAGTCCTATTTTTAAAGCTATATGCTTTTTCAGTGTAAAACATTTAACTGGGTATATTCAGGGGTGAAATCCAGCAGGTTCTGACAGGTTGTGGAGAACGGGTAGCGGAAATTTTGAGTAGTTTGGGGAACTGGCAAATACCACCTCTGGCTGGCCCCAAAGTGGGGTGGGAATGGAGATTTTCCAATATCCTTCCCCCAGGAGTGGGGTTGGAATGGAGATTTTGCAGTATCCTTCTCCTGCCACGCCCACCAAGCCACATCACGCCCACCAAGCCACACCCACAGAACCGGTAGTTTAAAAAAATGGATTTCACCACTGGTATATTCCTCTCTTAGGTCATGAAGAAGTGATGCCTCTTAAGTTTCTGCTTGATAATCTGTTCAAGGGACACATTTTCTGTCAAGATCTTATAAACTAGGAGAGTACTCCCAATATGATTTCCACCAGTTTCTTAGCATATAGTACCTGTGCATTGTTAACATTTGGTAACAAGTAGAAATTCCAGTAGAACAAATATATGTAGTTCAGGAGTATGTCTATGAAGATTTTCAGTTATCCAGGTAGAGTTGTCTGGAAGTTGAGTCATGGCAACTGGACTTCCTTTTTGGTTTGAAAATGTTTTGTTGCTTATCCAAGTTAGTTTCTTCAGTCTCGGAGAGCTTCAGGAGTAAACCCTGGAATCTTTGGTGCTTTCCGAGCTTTGTTTGCTTGCAGATGTTTTATTACCCAAATAGGTAACATCAGTGTGAATGTGGAGTTTGTTCCCTACTTATATATAGTAGCTTGCCCTGCTATTGTTGGTGGGGGTGCAGTTTTCTCCTTGGTAGTTCTTTGATTAGGGTATTGTTTTCTGTTTGCTGGTATTAATCCCTGCTTATGTGAGTGTTGGCTGCTGGAGAGGATGTGTTTTTGTCTTTTTGTTTTATTTGTTAGAGTTTTATCCCCCCCGTCCCCACTCTTTATTACATTATAAGTAAGTCAAGGCAGCAAAACATACGTAATACTCCTTCCTCCTGTTTTCCCTACAATAATCCTGTGAGGTAGGTTGCAGAGGTGGGTTCCTGCCGGTACGGTTAATAGCTGTTGTTCGGTGCAGAGCCGAAGACGCTGCTGCCGTTTGCGGCGCGGGGGCTTTCCCCGGGCGCTGCCGCCGCCCGCATGGATGCTGCAGTTTGCGTTCTTTTGCCCTCTGCGCTTGCGCAAAGCGTTCTGCATGTGCAGAGGGCAAAAGAATGCAAACGGCGGCATCCATGTGGGCAGCGCCGGTGCCCGGGGAAAGCTCCCGCGCCACGAACAGCAGCAGCGTCTTCGGCTCTGCACCAAACAACAGCTATTAACCGCACCGGCAAAAACAGGCAGGAACCCACCTCTGGTAGGTTGGCTAGCTAAGAGAAAATGACTGGCCCAAAGTCAGCTGGACTTCATAGCACTTAGACTTATATAGCACTTAGACTTATATACCACTTCATAGTGCTTTACAGCCCTCTCTAAGCGGTTTACAGGGTTCAGCATATTGCCCCCAACAATCTGGGTCCTCATTTTACCCACCTCAGAAGGATGGAAGGCTGAGTCAACCTTGAGCCGGTGAGATTTGAACAGCTGAACAGCTGAACTAGCAGTCAGCTGAAGTAGCCTGCAGTGCTGCACTTTAACCACTGCGCCACCTCGGCTTCATGCCTAAGGCCAGACTAGAACTCACAGTCTCCTGGTTTCTATGTCAGCACTTCAACCTCTACACCAAACTGGTTTTTCCTTCTTAGATGTTTTTTTATCATCTCTTTCTCAATGTTGTGTCAATGTGGTTTATCTGTGTGTCTGTTAATGGTTGATTTTAATTTTAATTTTGAATGTAGAAATTCAACAGCAGTTTTTAGAACAGAGCAGATGTTGGAGGAGATTGTGCCTCTTTGTGACATATCAATCATTGAGGCACCTTGTCAAGAAAAAAAAGCTATGCTAAGCTATCTTGTTACGTCAACACTAGATTGTAGAAAAGAGATATGAAAGTATTAAGAAAAAAGTCCCAAACATTTTCTCCAGATGATCCTTGCCTTGGGACAAGCATGGTGTTTGACATAGAGGAATGTTGGATTTGCCCTTTCAAACTACGTATCGAAAATACTTATCAACTCCCATGTAAAACAATATGGAAGTATAATTTGGGAGTTGATACATATTTTTGTATGTGTGCATCTTCATTCAGGTATACATAGTACAAAGAGACAAGAATAATTTTGCACAGTCCTTCAAGTTCTTTTTTCTTTTTTTTGCTTCAGTGCCTGGCCAGAGGCAATTCTCTGAAGAGTAAAATTTCTTGATATTTTCAGGTCACAGTGCTCCATTAATTTCATATATTAATGCTGTTATTATTCTCATTAACCAGTAGCTAAATCCATATTTCAGACAACGGAGATTTAGGCCTGAGTGAGGATGTTTCAGTGACTACTAAGTAGGAACATCATGTACATCTTCCAAAGTATCTACTCCATAGACATCTCTTACTCTTTCACATTCATGACAGAAGCATCAAGGTGCTTCCGAGTTGAAAGGATTATTTATTCATTTATTTATCAGTGAGACTTATATACCACCTCATAGTGCAAGCACTCTCTAAGCAGTTTACACCATTAAGCAATGTATATTTACATTGCCCCCAACAATCTGGGTCCTCATTTTACCTACCTCGGAAGGATGGAAGGCTGAGTCAACCCTGAGCCGGTGAGATTTGAACATCTGAACTGCTGATCACAGTCAGCTAAAGTAACCTGCAGTACTGCACTCTAACTGCTGCGCCACCTCGGTTCTAAATTAGCTGGTGACATCACCATTGCCTGGAGGGCATGCTGGTTGGAGGCTCCTTTCATGTTCCCATTAATGGGCCCACCAAAGTGGTACCTATTTATCTACTCACATTTGCGTGCTTTCGAACTGCTAGGTCAGGGGTGTCAAACTCAAGGCCCAGGGCCGGATCTGGCCCGCGGGGTGCTTAGATCTGGCCTGTGGGGCAACCTTGGAAACAGCGACGGACATGCCCATGCTGCCTCTGCCAACGAAAATGGAGCTCCATTTTCGCTGCCAGAGGGTTGCAGGAAGCCATTGCAGCCAAAAACGGAGCTCACAAGGGCTGCAGGCGGCCCTCCTAAGCTCCGTTTTTGCTGGCAGAGGGTTGCAGGAGGCTGTTGCAGCTGAAAACGGAGCTCAGGATCCTGTTTTCTCTGGCAGAGCGCTCGGGCCACCATAGGCACCCCCGACACAAGTGACGTTGAGCTGGCCATGCCCCCCCTGGCCACCCCACCCATCCCACCCCACCAGACAGAACCCTGATGTGGCCCTCAATGAAATTGAGGTTGACACCCCTGCGCTAGATGGGCAGGAGCTGGGGCAAATGATGGGAGCTCACCCCATCACACAGCAGCACTCGGATCTTGAACACAGGCTTGCTACTTGTCACCCCAGCATTCTAACCACATGAGCCACTGCACTTCCTCATAGACAGCTTGTCCATGATTAAAACAAAATTGGAAATGACTTTTTTCATAATATCGATTATTGGTAACTTCTTTAATTATATAAAATTAATATGTACTCCCTTGATTGAAGATCATGTGAATATTAGTGATTCATAGTTCTGTTCTCAGTATCCTGCATTCATATGTATGTATTGAAAATTGGGCTCATACTGAACTGAAACATCTACTAAGGTTCAGTAAAAGAATTGTGGATCCTAATTAATTAGTAAATCTTTGACTTGGAGAGAGATTTATTGATAACCTCATTCACATGAGCTGCTACATAGAATACTTTGCCACTTCCTTTTTCCAGGAACTATTTATTTCTTGGCCTGCCCCTAAGATTTTTTTAATGACTTTCAATCCAAACACTAATCAGATGAATCCTTAATTTTCTTTTTTGAGATTAGCCAAGGTTAGCTAGATGCTGGTGCTATCATCTTAGCTTTGGGGTGAACCACTGTTTGAATACTGAGTGTTGCTAATATGTTAAAATAAGTTGTGTAACAATGGGATAAATCTTGATGCAGAAACCCTTAAACAGTTTAAAGCTTCCTAGATCATTTTTGTTTTGCCATTTGGCCCATATAAATTTAAATTTTGCCTATTTCCTTTGATCAGTTTAGATTTTAAATAGAGGAAAAGCCAGATTGCCTGATTTCCTGGATAGAGAAGAGATACAGTTGCACTTCTTGTGCAACATATTGTCTTTTCTCCACAAAAACATGCTTACTTAGGGAGGAAAATTGATACACAAGTGTATATTACGTTTTGCTTGGAATAGATTTGTACTACATTATTGAATCTGTACATTATCAGTCTTATGTAGTAGCACTAACAAAGACACAAATGCTTATCTGCCACTTGTCTGCAGTGAGAATGAGGAAAAATTCTTACAACTTACTTATTTGGAGAACTTAGTCCATTTCCCAGTGTTGTCCTTTTTCATACATTTCATCAAAGATTGTATAGTTCTAATAAAACTCAAACCTTAAACAGTATATTCCATTTATTATTATTTATTATTATTTTTATTTGTCAAGTGTATATGATAACAAGCAAAGTATAAACAAAGTATAAACATGATTGTATATATATATAATAGTACAAGCATAATTATGAGTACAAGAAGTATGAATATATGGGTGCATTTGGACAGGAACAGTAGGCATGATTGTGCGCTTATGCATGCCCCTTACAGATCTCTTAGGAATGGGGTAAAGTCGATGGTAGATAGTCTAAGGTTAAAGTTTTTGGGGTTTGGGGAAGAAACAATTGAGTCAGGTAATGTATTCCAGGCATTGACCACTCTGTTGTTGAAGTTGAATTTTTTGCAATCTAGTTTGGAGCGGTTTACATTAAATTTGTATCTATTGTGTCAGCAGCAGCAACAAAGTTAAGATTTTCAAATGATAGGACCAATGTTAATAAAGAGATAACAACAACAACAACAACAACAACAACAACAACAACAACAACAACAACAGAGTTGGAAGGGACCTTGGAGGTCTTCTAGTCCAATCCCCTGCTTACGCAGGAAACCCTACACTACTTTAGACAGATGGTTATCCAACATCATCTTAAAAACGTCTAGTGTTGGAGCATTCACAAGTTCTGGAGGCAAGCTGTTCCACTGATTAATTGTTCTAACTGTCGGGAAATTTCTCCTTAGTTCTAAGTTGCTTCTCTCTTTGTTTAGTTTCTACCCATTGCTTCTTGTTCTACCTTCAGGTGCTTTGGAGAATAGTTTGACTCCCTCTTCTTTGTGGCAGCCCCTGAGATATTAGAACACTGCTATCATGTCTCGCCTAGTCCTTCTTTTCATTAAACTAGACATACCCAGTTCCTGCAACCGTTCTTCATATGTTTTAGCCTCCAGTCCCCTAATCATTTTTGTTGCTCTTCTTTGCACTCTTTCTAGAGTCTCAACATCCTTTTTACATCGTGGCGACCAAAACTGAATGCAGTATTCCAAGTGTGGCCTTACCAAGGCATTATAAAGTGGTATTAACACTTCACATGATCCTAGTTCTATCCCTCTGTTAATGCAGCCTAGAACTGTGTTGGCTTTTTTGGCAGCTGCTGCACACTGCTGGCTCATATTTAAATGGTTGTCCACTAGAACTCCAAGATCCCTCTCGCAGTTACTACTGTTGAGCAAGGTACCACATATACTGTACCTGTGCATTTTGTTTTTCTTGCCTAAATGTAGAACCTTACTTTTTTCACCATTGAATTTCATTGAATTTCACCATTGAATTTCAGATATTGAAATTCAGCGTGGGAAAACTTTCAAAATTACCAAGAAAAACAAAACAAAACAAAACAAAACAAAACAAAACAAAACAAGGGGCATCACTCCTAGAAAGGGAATACTATGAAATACAGAGCACTTTGTAATCTTTAAATATTTAATCTGTATGTTTGTGGGGTTTTTTCTCCCCATATATTTCATATAATGCCTGTAAAGTTGCCTTTGGCAAGATAGGCAGCATATAAGTTGATAATCAATCAATGTGAAAAAGCCCCATTGAATTTAATAAATCTCAGCGGACACTTACTAGGATTTCCCTATGAATGTATTGACTTATGGTCTGCTTTTGATTCAGGGAGCTCATAGTAAGATTATCAGGCTGTCGCTGAGGGGATGAACATCATTTCTTTCTTTTTGGGGTCCATTTTTTGTCATTATAAAGGGATGCAGTATTCATTTCAAGTGTCCTTGTGGTAGTTTCCAACCCATAAGAATATACCGTATTTTTCGGAGTATAAGATGCACCGGAGTATAAGACGCACCTAGATTTTAGAGGAGGAAAACAAGGAAAAAAGTATTCTGAACCAAATGGTGTAGTAATATATTATTTAATAAAATACCAGTGTAGCAGAATACTTTTTACAACCATGTACACTTTTTACAACCATGTACACTTTTTACAAACTTCAAACTTGACAGCTTTAAGACTTGTGGACTTCAACTCCCAGAATTCCTCCTCCAGTCATGCTAGCTCAGGAATGGGAGTTGAAGTCCACAAGTCTTAAAGCTGTCAAGTTTGAAGTTTGTAAAAAGTGTACATGGTTGTAAAAAGTCTTGCCAAGTTTGAAGACCCTTGCACCCCTAACCCCTAACCCAGGGGTCTTCAAACTTGACAGCTTTAAGACTTGTGGACTTCAACTCCAATTCCTGAGCTAGCATGACTGGAGGAGGAATTCTGGGAGTTGAAGTCCACAAGTTTGAAGACCCTTGCACCCCCTTGGCAAGTTTAAGCCTTGTGGACTTCAACTCCCAGAATTCCTCCTCCAGTCATACTAGCTCAGGAATTGGAGTTGAAGTCCACAAGGCTTAAACTTGCCAAGGGGGTGCAATGGTCTTCAAACTTGTGGGCTTCAACTCCCAGAATTTCTCCTCCACTTGGCAACCTTAAAAAAAACCCTTTAAAAAAAGTTCTCACCTGTCAGCTCTCTTCGGACGGCAGCAGCAGCTCCTCAGGTGCCTCGGGAGCAGGCTTCAGGTGGTGGTGGGGGTTTTGGGCAGTAGCGGCGGTGGCGGCTCGCTTCGGGTAGTGGCGGGGACGGCGTCTGGGACAGCGGTGGGGGCGGGGACAGCGGCGGTGGCTGGGACAGCGGTTGGGATAGCGGTGGGGGTGGGGACAGCTGTCCCCACCCCCACCGCTGTCCCAGCCGCTGTCCCAGCCACCGCCGCTGTCCCCGCCCCCACCGCTGTCCCAGACGGCGTCCCCACTGCTACCCGAAGTGAGCCGCCACCGCCGCTACTGCCCCAAACCCCCACCACCGACTGCGTCGGCGTTGGGTCCTGCGGTGGGGGTGGGGGCTGCAAGGGGGTGGTGGTGGCGGCTGTGGTTGCAGCGTCCCTGCGCTCTGGCGTCGGCGTCGGCCCTGTGCTTTGGCGGAGGCGGCGTCCATGCGGTCCGGCGGCTGTGGCGGCAGCATCCCTGTGCGGCGGCGGCAGTGGCCATGCGGTCCAGCGGCGGCAGCCATGCGGTCTGGCGGCGGTTTTGGCTGTGGGGCAGTGTCCCTGTGCTCCGGCAGCGGCGTTGGCTGTGGCAGCAGTGTCCCTGCGGTCCGGCGGTGACTAAGGCAGGGTTGCATCCACTCCCTCCCCCCTCCAAAAATGCACCATTCGGTGTATAAGATGCACCCAGTTTTTGACCCTCTTTTTGGGGATAAATACTCCGAAAAATACGGTAATTCTAACAGATGTAAATGTCTACCAGGGAACTTTCCAGAACAAAAATAATATGTGAAAAAACTCTGATGTAAATTGAAATCATTATAGCATGTGTAAACAACCTGAAAATTAATCCACACTCTGCCCAGCTTTTGGAAAATAGTGATTGTGTTATTGTTTTCAAATTTGAACCCCCACTCCCAAATGGAGGAGTCAAAACTGGTATTTTTGAGATGTTACATCCATGATTTTGCAACCACATTTCAATCTCTGTGTTGCCTTTTCTTCAGAGTAAAGATAAGTCTGATCTTTAAAAAGTGTACCGATCAGTAGTCCACAGTGTTGCCTGTGTGTATATACTGATTTGATGGAGCTAGATAAAAGGCAAGATCATCATGTACATTTCTTGATGCCCAATCTCCCACCTGCTAATAAGCAAAGCCTTTGGAGAAGTGCAAAATATCTCTCATGAGTGTCATAGAGTTTGAGATGATAAAATGAGCTGCACAGCCTGGGGCTGTGTTAGAGGAAGTTGTGTGTTTAATTAGCCCATCCATTACTACACTTCATATAGAAATTGAACATAAAAAGATGGGAGTAGTACATTTCTTCCGAAATACTAATTTTCTAGTGTTTTGCATTACATGAACAATCAAAATGGATAACCATGCCTGCAGTTTGAAGTGGATTCCCATAATCTATGCTGTACATCTGTATTTGAATCAGGAGGTGTTATTTACCGTATGTATTATTGAATGTATCTGTCATCTTGTTTAAACTGGACATACTAAAGAAAACTCCTCTTCCTTTCCTTTTGACCAGTTCTAAATTTGTATTTGTATTTGTATTTGTTTATTTGTCAAGCATATATGATTATAAGCAAAGTATACTTTTGTATGTTTCATTCTAGTGCCAAAGATAACATCCTACCAAGATTTCCTCAATGTGCACCTTCCAAATATACATGACTACAGATCTCATAATTCTCAATTACTATGACTATGATTGACCCAGTATGGCCAGGGAATGGTAGTGAAACACAGCTGGATGGTGCCATGTTGTTCTGCATTGTTGTCTTTTATTGTTTATCTTTTTTCAGCGAGTATCTTGAGAAGAACTTTGCAACTACCCTTCCCCACCATTCTCTCATTCCAGTCCTGTTTTTTCTGTTGGCTTCAGTGTTTGAGTGATTGGCAGGGAAGGAGGAGGCTGGGTTACCAGATAACCTGGCTCAGGTTCATTATTCCACATTCACAGCTGGGAATCGGAGATCTGTCCCTGGAACATTTGTTCTTTATAAATAATTCTCATTTTATTTGTGTCAGCTCTGCTTAAGACTGGTATATTGAGGACTTTTCTCTTTGAAACATGCCACAGGTAAGTTTTTACATAACAGTTGAACTGTGTGGGATAATAAGGAAGAAGATAAAGGGGCAGTGAGGCCTTCCTTCCCATCAGCAAATGTCTTTCAAGGGAGGGTCAAATGAATTACACAAGCAGAACCAATGTAATCTGCTGGTCTGCAGTTCCACTAAAATATTCCAATTTTGTTTTAAGGGGTATGAATGTCAGATAATATATGTGTCTGTAGCCATTTTTCAGATCAAAAGTCCTTTTGAAAGTTTTGAACAAATGCTTAATTCTTTTCAAGAAAATTATTCGACAAAACAACCATGGGATTGTTTCCAGAATAAAAGGCAGCTAGATTTCTACTGAGTATTTTAGTGGAAAGAAAAAGGAACTTTTTCCGTTTTGATATTGCTGACTTCCTATACATACTCACCAGGTGGAATTAAGCTAAGGGATTTTGGCTCCTTTTTCCAAAATCAAATGCATAGGTATTTGATGCATGTTAGTTTGAAATTCCAACTTTATTAGCTTAAGCTCTCAGTTGTGCATAAAGTTACAATGAAGGCAGTAGCTGATTTTATTTAGGGTCAATTTTTAATCAATTAAAATGGCAGGTTTTTTAAAATTAGAAATGAATATAACTGCAAGTAATCGTGTGGAAAAACTGAGACTCAATTAACACATTTGCCTTTTTATCTGCTGAGTTTATTTTCATTAAAGCCAAGAAGGGTATACTGATTACTGATTACTCTCAAATTACTTCAGTATCTGATCAGATTACTGGTTTCACCATGTTATAAATCTTAGCAATCATCTAAGTTTAAAAATGTTCTCTCATGGCAATAATGTAAAGAGATGGGGAAAACGTTGCATCTAATTCAGGGGTTCAGGTTCCAAGTTTCCCAATAATTCAGAACAGCTGCAGAAAAACATAGTAATGAAGATGGTCAAAGAACTGGAAACTAAGTACTAAGAAAAGAAGTTGAGGGAATTTGACACACTGTATTCTGAGAAAAAAAGAGAGCCAGTTTGGTGTTATGATTAAGGCAATAGGCTAGAAACTGGGAGATTGTGAGTTCTAGCCCAGCCTTAGGCACAAAGCCAGCTGGGTGTTCTTCGGCCAGTCACGCTCACAGCCCTAGGAAGGAGGAAGAAATGGCAAACCACTTCTGAAAAACCTTGCCTAGAAAACTATAGCGGCCTATGCAAGCAGTCACAGGATTCCACTCAAAGAATTCAAGTCTTTATTGATAAATAAATTCTGAAAATGATAACGGTATTTGAAAGAATACTATCTGAAAATTGGCCCAGCTTATTCTGTTCTTTAGGGACTATTCTTATTGTCCTGAAGTGTAGGACCTATGTGATAAGCTACAAGGAACAGATTATGGTTCAATGTTAGGAAATATTTTCTAATAATAAGAGCTAATTGACAGCTAAACCAATTACCCCAAGAAGTGGTGGGTTCTGTTTCACTGAATGATTTCAAGCAGAGCCTAGATGAACATTCATCCTGGATGCTTTAATTTGGATTCCTTTATTGAGCAATACCATTTTTTTCTGCTGCTGTGTGTCCTCTTCTGCATTGTTTCTTTAAGCAAACAAACCAAAGGAAGAATAGGTGTATTCTTACAGTAGACTTATAACTTATAACAGTACATTTAGTGACCGTTCGAAGTGTCACTGAATAAATGTGACGTATGAATGTTTTTCACATGAACTTTGTGGCATCCCCATGGTCACATGATCTTGGCAACTGACTCATATTTTTGATGGTTGCAGTCTCCCGGGATCATGTGATCATCTTTTGTGACCTTCTGACAAGCAAAATCAATGGGGAGGCCATATTTACTTAACTGTGTTACTAACTTAACAACTGCAGTGATTCACTCAATAAGCATGGCAACAAAGGTCATAAAATGGAACAAAATTCACTTAAATATTTCATTTAGTAAACAGAGATTTTGGGCTCAATTAAGTAGAATTACAGATTTACTTATCTATAAGGTTACACTGTAGCTCTTTTCTTTCTATCCTATTTAGTTGTCAAAATCATAGACCATAAGTTCATTTTTTTCTTATGCAAAAAGTTCATTATGGTTTCCAGTTATAAAGATAATGTCTTTTCTTTAATCAAACATTGTGGTCCTAATCCTCAAGTCCATTATCTTTGGTCATCTTTTCAAGTTCTATTATCTTCATTGTATTCGTTCAACCATTCCTCCATTGTAGATATTGCCAAATCTTTCTATCCCTTGTACAAATAAACTTGCTGTAGTTATCATGTTTAAAAACAAAATTCAGTGACTCTTTTCCATGTATCCATCAGTTCCCACTTCTAGTTTCAGTTACATATTAATCTTTAAAATTTAAATGCAAAATATTCTAACTTTTTTTCCATATCCATCAAGTATAGTAAAATGTCTCTTTTTGTTCCCATTTCCAATATTGATTGGAGTATCTTTGTATATTCTAGATAATTTTCTGGTATTTTATATCAACAGTACATCATTTTATAAAAGTTTTCTTTCAGATCATTTTACTCTCAATGTTTATTAGGATTATTGCATTCAGAAATTTGATATTTTTCTTAGATACTATCTCTTCTTGAAAGATCATAAAATAGAAAACAGTTATGAAGACATTTGAAGTATAAGCTGTTTATCAAAAAGTGTTAAAATTACATCTTTTAACAGTCAATTGCTGCATTTTTTAATTTTGTGCTTAAGGATGTAACTCCCACTTTTCTATATCACTAATAATTAAAGATTGATGTGGCTTATACAGTATAATGAAAACATGCAAGAATATTTAAATGTATCCAAAGAACTGCATGAGAAATTCCATGTTCCTTGTTCACAAAAAGAATTTCTTACTTTTCAAAACAGCATATACTCAATAATAACTTTTGATTAAAAAATGTTGAAATGCATTTTATAATACAGCATAGCCATCTTTTTTTTAAAAGAAAAAATATTTCCACAGCATATCAAAATTCTTGGGCACGGCTGTGTTTTTTGAATCCCAGTTGTTATTGACTTGTGCTATGTTTAATTTTTTACCAGGTCTAAGAAAGTTATATGGTAACTCATTAAAAAAAGTCATAGTCTGATTCAGTAATAGTTCTGGTTCTGTGAATGCTGTTGAGAGGTAATGGCTTATATAATTTTTATAATTCTTTGTTCTAACTAAATAACAGAGTTATTCTTACCAATTAACAGAGAGCCCTTCAGAAATGCATATGGTGTGGATTGCCACTTAAAAGTTTTGAATGCATACAATGAGCCGATGTGGCGCAGCGGTTAGAGGCAATACTGCAGGCCACTTTAGCTGACTGTGATCCGCAGGTCAGCGGTTCAAATCTGACCGGCTCAAGGTTGACTCAGCCTTCCATCCTTCCGAAGTAGGTAAAATGAGACCCAGATTGTTGGGGGCAATATAAATATACATTGCTTACTGGTGTAAACCGCTTAGAGAGTGCTTGCACTGTGAGGCGGTATATAAATCTCACAAATAAATAAATAAATAAATAAATAAATAAATAAATAAATAAATAAATAAATAAATAAATAAATAAATAAATAAATAAATAAATAAATAAATAAATAAATAAATAAATAAATGTTTAAATTAATATATTGGATAGCTATAGCTGGATGGCCAGAAAATTATATCAACAAAAGAGAAGGTGAAAGTAGGAATGAGTGTTTTAAGACATGCATAAATATAAAAAAGATACTATAGATTATTATATACATCAATTAAAGTTGCCATTTAAATTATATTCAATAGGGCATTCTTAGACTGATTTAAACTTGTCTCAGTGGTGACAAAAGGTTTTTACTTCTATTACTTCAAATACACAAAGTAGAATTTAGTTTGTTGTCTGCCCCAAAATATTTCTGACAAATCTAATTCAAGATAGTATGATTCAGAAGCACCTAGGACAGGGGTCAGCAACCCGCGGCTCTGGAGCCACATGTGGCTCTTTCATCCCTCTGCTGCGGCTCTGTGTCACCAGTCGACTCCACAATTGATAGGGCTTTTGGTTAGGATAGGTAGAGGAAAAAGGACGCCGCGCAGGAGATGACTCTATGGTGGGGGAACCAGACTTCTGGTCAGCAGAGGAAAAAGGACGCCGCGCTAGGAGGAGACTCTATGGTGGGGGAACCGGACTTCCGGTCAGCTCCAGAATTGAGCAGGGGGGGGCTTCCGGTTAGGACCTTTGTGGCTCTTGGAGTGTTTAAGGTTGCCAACCCCTGACCTAGGAGAATTTGCAGGTAGACTTAATGGCCTCATTTTGAAAACCACATGAGGAAAACATTAGGAAGTCAGCTTTTGATTTCTTGGGCCAAACTGACTTACTGGAGTGAAACTACATTTTACTTGTATACAAGCATCTTCCTGGGGCTTCCCCCATCCCACCAGGTTTTTTAAAAAAGCATTCTAGTCATTGTGTAAGTAAAAAATCCAACAAAAGGAAGGGCTGCTTTAATATTTTTCTCTCTTTCTTAGTCAAAATGATCCTCTCCCCCTCAAATCTCTTGTCTTGTTTCTTCTGGAAGACTGAAATACACACAGCTCTGTCTGTCTTCTTGCAGGTGTAACCCCTCACTGGAAGACAGGTTGAAAAAAAAACAGTCTGTTTCAGAAATCAGTTGCTAAACATGACCCTGTCAGAAAGCCTTCTAACATTTTAATTTTTTATCTTGGAAAACAGTAAGTCTGCCCTATTTCTTTGCATTCATGTTTTACAGATTTCACTGCTTTTCAGGAAATTAATTTATTTTGCTATGCATTCTACAGTAAAAGAAAAATTAAGACATTTTCGCCAACACTTTATGGCATAACCTGCGAACATCTGGCTACTGAAAAGAACCACCCTACTGTGAAACCCAGCAGTCACAAATGAGCAAGATGACTAAAAGTTAAATGAAGCATTTTAACAATAGCAGAAATTGGGTCAGATAATGAGTCTTTTCTCCTATCAGACTCCCAGAGGTAGGAAAGTGGTTTGGCTATTGAATTACAGTAGCCTCAATTCAACTACAGTATTGTCTGCAATGATGTAAAATAATTATGGTATCAATGACCAGATAAAAACTTGAATCTTTAATACAGAAACAAAAGAGAGTTAGCCGATATTGAATTATTAATATCTATTTCAAAAGGCATTTGCTTGGTGCTGCTTTCTCCTTCCTGGTACTCGTATATATGAGAAATATAATTTCTAGGTTAAGTGTCATGTGCATTGGCACACCTGACTATTCAGAAGTTTCACACTGGTTTATTATCTGACACAGATTGTTAGTAGCCGTGGTCATAATAAAAATAAACACAGAAGTCTGTATGGAAACCTGCCAGAAGAATTCTAACTGAAATTGGACCATTGAGCACAATTTTAATTAAACTGTGAATGTGAAGGAAATAATATATATTAGTGCTTAATTTAGCAGGAGCATTTTCTGGGGCAATAAAGTAGTTAGAAAAGGAAATCACTTGGCTATTTTGAAAATGGAATATTTCTCTAGATATGAACAATTTCACTTCAAGATGGGTTCATGACTAATTAGTATGGATTCCGGGCCATGATTTTGCCTTTCCAGCTGAGTTCTCCTCCTTGAAATGGCTTCTGTGTTAAGATTAATAATGAAGTTGCTCTAATTTTGCTGTGATACAGTTCAAGGCAGGTAGAAGAGAGACTTGAATGCATTGCTAATTCTCTGAAGTTACAAAACAGAGTTTCTAGCTCGGACTTAATTTGTACTGCAAAATGAAATCTCTTGGAGTCATCCAGAGTAGATTTCTTTCTCTGTGTGGAAAGGTTTGGAGTACTACTCAGTTTGGTATTTAAATTCCTAGCTTCATAATCCTTTAATGGATTGTATATATGCATTTTGCACTTTTATCTAATCATTGTTCAGTTTCACCCTCATCCTAGCTACGTTCAGGCCAAATTTATGTATGGAAGTGGGTGGGTTTGTAAATGACATATTTTGGACTTGGCTCAATTTGTGTTTCTCTAGTAGAACAGAAAATAGATACTGTTTACCTCCGGCATAAAAGGTATGACTGAAGCTCCTTTTTAAATCCTGAATAATGGTAAAATTTAAGTAATGATTAAAGGAAGCTGAAGAATTCAGGTTAATATTTGGCTAGGAGTGATAACAAAAAGAAACACCATTGTAGTGACTGTGGGGCAGTTAGATATTACTGTACTACTTTCTAAAACAAGAACTTTAGAGGTTAATCTGGCAGTTGGCTCTCACATCAGAGTTTGTTGGTGAAAATGACTCAAACTTCTCTACTTTCTAACAGAGCTTCTTTACTGCCTATTCAAATATGATCTTTCAGGATATATTGAAGTTTCCAGATGATTAAATTGTGTTGGAAAAAGTTATTCAGACTTATGCTTGTTTGGTTGATTGGCTGTGTAAATATTCTACTGTTGTTTCACTCAGGAGCACTGGATGAATCAAATCATCCTGATAAAACCTAATGAAATGCATACTTTTATAGGCAAGTCATTCTTAGAAATCACAATCTGATTGGGCAATCTGAACCCAAAATAAGTTGTAAGGAGAATATGTTACATAGTATTTATTTATTTAGCAATTTTCTTTGGATACCTTAAAGTAGTTGTTTCTATCTAGATAAATCCTGTTACCTGAAGCTTTTAAATGAGCTGTTTGTTTCATACACATCATAAACTACTCAATCCAGTTGAAGTTGTTCAGTAGCTTCGTAATTATTAAGAAAGTTGTTGTTGTTTTTTACACCAAAACCTGAAGTGGGCAGGAAGTAAGAAAAAAATAGTTGTCAAGCTGGCTTCTGTACCCATGATTAAGACATGTAGTTGTAGTTCATAGAGACCATGTTGCCAGGAAAGATCTTAGCATTCTCCTGTGCGCTGCTTGGAGAGTCCAAGCATGGGTTATCTTCTCATCTGATTGGCCAGGGACTGAGTTGCAATTTCTTTGGCCACGCCTGTTCCTCTGGCCGAGCTCTAGTTTTTTCAACTCAGTCAGCCTCAAGGGATGCAGATTGAGTTTCTCCTGATTATTATCAGGGATTTGTTGCATTTCATTGATTTGATTAGGATTTAATTAGGAATTTAATTGGACTTCGTGTTAAAATAAATTTGAAAATTGTCAAATTGTCTGGGAAGTGACTGGTGCATTTGTGGGAGGCTTGTAGCCTCCGTGCCCAGCGTGGTGCTCTGGCCACCGGCTAGTCGCCATTGCCACGTGTTGGCTCTGAAGAGCGGCTTGGATTTAAACCACACACCAGCATTCCACCTTTTAGAGCCTCGGCTTCATGATCAAAAGAACTTCGCTTGGCTTTCCCTGATCGGCTCGCTGCAGGCGGCCATTTTGTGGGTGGTTTTTTGCTGCAGCTCCGATCGGCTCGGAGCCCAGGAGGGGTGCGGCGAGCGTTCTAAGTAGCCTTAAAACTGCAAAAGCCCTTTTTTCTTCTCGAACCTAAAGTTGTTAGTGATCTCCCAGCTTGATCTTGCTGTTTTCTCTCTCCCACAATGAGTACTTCTGATCCCTTCCAGGGACAGGATTCCCCTGCTTTTGATTGGTGTTGGTAGAGTGATTCATCATTGTATCTACTGCAGCTATTATGGCTGAACGCAGAGCCTCTATTAGCAGCAGCTCTGCTGATTCTTCCACCTCTCACAGGATGGAGGAATGTTCCCAGCCCCAAAAGGCTAGAAAGGAGGCAGATGGCCCTTCTACCAGGTCCAAATCCTCCCATTCCAAATCCAAATCATCTGCTTCTGATAAAGACGGCCTTAGGAGACAAAGAGCGTTAGAGAAGCAGTTTGCAAAGGCACAAAAGCAGTGCCAGTTGCCATCTTTCTTGGACTGGGATTGTGTGTAGTCCTCTTTTTAATGATTTGGTAGACATGCAGTGAGGAGGCAGAAATCTTGCTTGTTGTATCAATTCCCCTCATTTAAGACAGTAATAGTAATAGTTTCCATGTGTATAATTCTAGACGTAATGGTCACTTTCTGCATAAGTTGGATTCTATGTATGGATGCCTGCTAAGGCTTACATTTGTTGCATTTGTAGTTATGCATCTTGGTTGTCCACATTACACATATTTGGCTAAATAGTTATATAATACTTAGATAGAGCTACATTTTTATCACAAGGGAAAATTCATGAAACATAGAATTATTAATTCTCCTGTAAATGGCAACTCCCTATTATTTGCTAGTTGTGGATCTGATCTAGCATGGAAGTTATGGTTTACATTATTATGATTTGAATAATTCTCACCTTTGGCATAGGTCTAATCTCTTGCTCTCCTGCTATATACTGTATTTTTTGGAGTATAAGATGCACCTTTTTCCTCCCTAAAAGAGGCTGAAAATTTGGGTGTGTCTTCTACTTCAAATGTAGCTTTTTCAAAGCTTTTTTTCCCAGCCCTAACGAGGTGCTAGCAATCTTCCCGGCTTCCTATTCCCTCCAAAGAAGGTTTTTTCCAGCCCTAAGTCTTTGCAGGCTTCTTTTCATTCCTACTCCCTCTGAAAAAGCAGTGCTTTTCAGCCCTAACACGGTGCTAACTGTGTCTTCCTGGCTTGCAGCATTTTTTTTTATTCCTACTCCCTCCGAAGCAGTTTTTCCTGCCCTAAGTCTTTGCAGGCTTGTTTTCATTCCTACTCCCTCTGAGCCCTAACCAGGGGATAAAATAATGTGCTGAAGCTGACCAGACTAAGGACGCTAGCCAGATGAATACCTGGTAGGTAGATTTCCCCCCCTATTTTCCTCCCCCAAAACTAAGGTGCGTCTTATACTCTGGTGCATCTTATACTCCAAAAAATACGGTAGATGTAAGATTGTATTGCAGAATATTTCACTTTGTTAGTGAATAAACCAGGGAGCGCTGTCCTTTTACTGTTATTTATTTTAAGAAAAAAGTATGAAAAAAGGATTTTAAAAAGCTCAGACTGATTTGGTCTTTCTGTTTTTTAAAAATAGTTTAATTTTGTGGTTTGGGATATAGTTTAGTTAACATCAGCATAAGTGCTATTTAATTTGTTATTCATCAGTGCAAATTGAAAGAACAAAGCATTTGTATGATGGTGTTTTTGGGCTTGGGTGTCAAATACTCATGTTTGATGGACCTGTGCAGGTGTATTAAAAGCAGCAGAACAATATATATTGCAAATTTATTTAAGAAAAATCTAAATAAAAATATTAGGGTTTTTAAAACATGTGCATATCTTAGACAGCTTTCATTTTGCCTGGTACTTTTTTATAGGCTACACTGTCTTAAAATTGCTGTTTAACTCCAAGTAATTGTTTTCAAAATATTACATCACTGGGACTTGTACATTATCCAAGTCTCACTTTGTCCCTATTTGTCTTCCTTTTTTTGTCCCAATAACACATTGCCCTTTAAGTGGCTTGAAAGGACTTGGCTTTAACTTTTATAGCTTCTACTATGGAAATAATAATAAGTTTTTCTTTCCTTTTTTTCTTTCCTTACACTTTTTCCTTTTTTCTTCTTTTTTCTTTTCTAACCTTTCCTTTAGATTTGACTTTGATTGCATACAAAAATCTTAATAAATGTAAATCAGTAAAAAATAAAAAAAAATGTTTTGCTTTCTATCATGGAGAAATACGTTTTTTCTTTATTTTGGATCAAGAAAAAAATGAATGCCTGAATTATCCTCTAAAGTGCCTTACGTAAAACTACTCTGCTAAACAAACAAGTAAATATTATATAAGAACACATATTACATAATATATAATTCATATATTTATTATATTACTATAATGAAGAAAAACCTACTTAATATCTGACATAGAGCCATAGGTTCCCAGATTTCAGAAACAGCAAGTACAAGTATAAACTATTGTTCCTGTTTTCCCAATCACAGATAGCATTCAGACACCTGCTAACAAAAAGAGGCTTTGTTTTACAGAAGGCACAGCTCTTTATTGACATTCCTATACTTGATATTGTAGAACAGGCTTTTCAAGCAAGTTTGCTTATGGATGTTAGTCTTTGCTATCCAGTCACCACAGGGGTGGGTTGCCTACTTACCGATACCGGTGTGCTGCGCACGCATCTCCACATTTTGTGCACGCGCTCGCTATGCGTGCGCGCCCTTGTGCGATTTTGGTGAGATTTTGCTTCTGCGCATGCGCGGAAGCAAAATCTCACCGAAATCTCATGAGGGGACGCATGCGTGCGTCCAATTTTGGCGAGATTTTGCTTCTGCACATGCGCAGAAGCAAAATCTTGCCGAAATCGCACGCGCACGTGCGTTCCCTCACAAGATTTCAGTGAGATTTTGCTTCCGCGCATGCACAGAAGCAAAAAAAGCTGAAAAATTATTTTAAAAAGATGGCAGCGCGCGCGACTGTCCGGTGAAGATGGTACCGGAGCAGTCGCGCGCAAATTGTGTAATCAGTGGGTCCCTACCGGAGCTGCGCACTAAACCGCACCGGTAGGAACCCACCCCTGAGTCACCAGTATAGTTGAGGTTTAAGCTATAAACTAACACAAATGGAACATTTTTCAACAGTGACTATATATATATATATATATATATATATATATATATATATATATATATATATATATATATATATATATATATATATATATATATATATATATATATATATATATAATGTGTGTGTGTGTGTGTGTGTGTGTGTGTGTGTGTGTGTGTGTGTGTAGCATTTTTTGCTGATAATGAAAATAAAGGGATATTTATAACTTTCTTCTCACTTGTATATATAGTAACTTTACTTCTAACCAATTCTTCCTGTAGAAGTTTCTTATCTCTCACACACTTAATCATCATCAGCATTAACAACTATATGGTACATATACAAACAATTCATTTGAGTTGTGTCTGGCTCCTGGTGTCTACAGGACAAATCCATACACTTTTCTTGCAGCAACGTAAAAGTGCTTGCCCTTGTCGTCTTCCACAGTGCCCCCCCCCCCAGTGGAGTCCTTGGTGCCTCCTGAACTTGGTTGTTCTCCATTGGAGGTTGAAGCCAGCATTCAGTGAGGGTTGTCCTCAGCCAATCACATTAAGGTCTGAGTCTGTCAATCAAATCTGAGCCTCTGTCCTCCTTCCTGGATATTGGCCCAGTTTAGACTCAGACCTTCACAAAGGCTAGACGTGGAATTAACTCTCTCTGACTGCTGGCTCCAAACTGTAAGTTTACCAAAAAATAAATAAAAAATAAAAAAAAGAAATAAAAGTGGAAAGGAAGATAAAGAGAACTTTTGGGGAGGAATATTAGGAGGCAGTAGGGAGACTGCCTTTCCTCCTGTCCCTGGGGCTTAGCAACATACCACTTGTGGTCGCTAAGTACCTCTTTTCCAGTTTATCCCCCTGATACTTCCTCCATGGAGGCTTGCTTACGGGGCTCAGATCTCGCCATCGGCCGGTGCTTGCACTCCGATGGAGGCTGGAGGGACTGCTGATGCCCTAAACTCAAACTTCCCTTGGGCAGAGTTCTGGGAGCGCTTGTGGGATCGGTTAAACGGTCCCTCACTTCTTAATTGGACATCTTTCGGCCAAGCGGCTCAGCAGCGCGGCTCCAAGCTTCGCGCCAAGCCGCAAGTTTAAATTTGCCGGTTTTCCCACCTTTAGTCCTTCTCGGAACGGCCGCCATTTTGGATTGCCGTGTCATCGGCGGCACGCGCAGAATCGCTCTAAAACTTGCTGAGGCACGATGGCGGAGGCAGCTAAGGCCTCCGCGAAGACGAAGAAGGGCCAGAAGGCCCAGAAAGGGCCTGATTCCGGGGAGGAAATCACCCCGGCTCCGGCTGAAGCTAATCAGCCTAAAACGGTCTCCTCCTCCAAGGCGACTGAGAGGGACGAGCAGAGGCGCGATCGGGCGCTACAGCGCCTAGTGGACAAGGCAGCTCCACAGGGGGACAGCATGGCTCCTCCTCAGCACCAGGTAGTCGTCCAGGCCCAAGTCCACAACCTGGATGTCCCTGCCCCGGGATTACTGGATCCCAATGTCTGGGGGGAAGGGGGCCTGGTCTCCTCGGCCCAAAGAAATCCCCAGGAGATTGCTGCAGCCTTTGGCCCTGATTGCCCAGTGGCCTCTGCCCCTATTTTGGACTGGGCCCAAACAGCTAGGCCTCCTGCTAGTGTGGCCTCTAGTTCCCTGCCTTCACAAGCTGGCCCTTCACAGCAGCCTGAACAGCCAAGCTGGCAGATGGTCATCGCAGCTACTGTACAACAGTGCTTGGCTGGTTTCCAGCAAATGCAGGCCTCTTCACAGCCTGCTCCATCTAGGCCATCTAGTCAAGCAAATTCTCAACCTCTCAGTGGGGCAGCTATGGTTGAGGATTCCTCTGATGTCTCAAGCGAAGACATTAGACCTGCAACCTTAGAGGAGGGCGAGTGTGATCCCACGGCGTTGTCTGCGGATGAGGACCTCGCCCCCGAACAACCCACTTCTGTGGGCCTATTTCCACCTGCCTTATTCAAGTCATTGTTACATAAGGCCAGGAATGTAGCTGGTCTGCCTTGTGCCCCTGTAACAGCAGAGGCCGCGACTTCTTCAACCAAAGTTCCGGTATTCGAGGAACAGGTGGCAGAGCTGGATGTTATCCCGGCCCCGAAGATATTCCTAAACAACGTACAGCGGCAGTTTGTGGCTCCAACCTCGGGACCGATGCCATCCGCACAGGACAAGAGGTTCTTCAATACGGCGGCTGAACTGACGGCTCTACTTGCCCCTCCATCAGTGGATGTTCCGGTAGCTGCACTCCACTCTCCAAATCCCATTCCGGGAGAAGCAGAGGAGCTCCTGAAACCGGATGATCGACGTCTGGAGCAACTTCTTCTCAAGTCCCACCAGGCTTCGGCCTGGGCGATCCGTGCCTCTTCTTCGGCATCCTTCTTTGCTAGATCATCCTTATTGTGGCTGCGCCAATTGCAAGAGCTGATTCCCTCATCGGAACTTCGTATTCACCAGGACCTCAACAAGGTCATCGCGGCAACTCAGTTTACTGCTGACGCTACTCTCAGGGCAGCACGCTTCTCTTCAAAATCCATCGCTGCTTCCACTGCGGGCCGCAGGGTGAACTGGCTTAAGAACTGGACCGCGGATGCACGCCAAAAGTGGCGCTTGGCATCCAAACCAATTGCGGGACAATCCCTCTTTGGGGAGGTGTTAGACCCACTGCTTGTAGAATCCAAAGATCGTAGGAAGGTTCTTCCCACCTATAACAAGAAGGGGTCTTCTCGCCATACACCTTATTCTAGGCGGCCCTTTCGATCAGCTGACCAGGGTTCCGGTCTGCCCCGAACCCCAGGTCAGTATGGCCAGAGGTCCTACTTTCAGGATCGTTCAGCCAGGGGCAGACCCTACAAACATCCCTACAGGGGATGGGGAAACAAGTTTTCCAGACGCTCCAAGTGATACTTCCCAGAATCTCCCTATTGGAGGTAGGCTAGCAAGCTTCGCTGACACCTGGGAGGAGACCACCCAGGATGTTTGGGTCAGGCAGATGGTGCGATTTGGCCTATCGCTAGAATTTTGGTCCAAACCCTCTCCTAGCTTTATACCCTGTCCTATTTCTGGGGTTCCACAAAAGCGGAGGCTTATGGAACAAGCCATACAACACCTGTTAAACATTAGGGCCATTGAGCCGGTGCCTAAGGCACAGAGAGGTGCAGGGGTATATTCGATTCTGTTTCTGATCCCAAAATCGTCAGGGGACTGGAGGCCTATTTTCGACCTTAAACGGTTAAACCTGTTTGTTAAATACAGAAAATTCAAGATGCAGTCCCTCCGGTCCATCCTTAGGGGTATCCACAGGGCAGACTATCTAGTCTCCCTGGATCTCTCGGAAGCGTATCTCCATATCCCCATTTCACCTGCAGATAGACAGTTCCTCCGTTTTTGTTTTGCTGGACGTCACTTCCAGTATCAAGCTCTCCCCTTTGGTCTCTCCTCGGCTCCACGGGTCTTTACTAAAATCCTGGCGGCCTTGGAGGCTCACCTGCGTTCCTTGGGTGTTAGGATCCAGTGTTACCTGGACGATATTCTTCTTCAGGCTCCCTCGGAAGCCTTGGCGGAACGTCACCTCCGGGTAGTACTGGACGAACTTGACCGTCATGGGTTCTCAGTCAACTATCGCAAGAGCTGCCTAGTTCCCAGTACCTCTATCCTTCATTTGGGATCGGTCATCGACTCCCTTCAATGTAAGGTGTTCCTCTCCCCGGAGCGGCAGGAGAGCATCAGGGTTATCGTAGACAACATCTTCCGCTCTCCATCGGTTTCCTTGGCCTTGTTGGCCACGCTCCTGGGGAAGATGATATCCTGCATTGACATTGTGCCCTGGGCAAGGCTACACTCCCGTAGATTGCAGTGGTTCTTGCTTCCTCTCATCCCTCTGGGTCAACCCCCTCCAGCTGTTTGGGTTCGTTTACCCTCCCTAGTTCGACAGTCACTATTGTGGTGGATTTCCCCAGCCTTAGAGGAAGGGTCTTCCTTCCTCTTGCCTGACAGGATCACCGTTACTACGGATGCCAGCCTTTCAGGCTGGGGAGCACATGTCCAGGGCCAGCTGGCCCAAGGTACATGGTCCAGGGCTGAGTCCGAATGCCCCATTAACCTTCTGGAGTTCCGTACTATTCGTTTAGCGTTGAAATGTTTTAAGACTCAGGTAGCAGGCTCCAATGTTTTGGTTCTTACTGATAATGTTACGGCTAAGGCCCATGTTAATAGGCAGGGGGGGACACGCTCAGCGGCCTTATTAGAGGAGGCCTTGTTGCTGGGTCTCTGGGCAGAAAGACACCTGATCTCTATTTCAGCGGAGTATATCTCAGGTGAGGCTAATAAGCAGGCTGACTGGTTGAGTCGCAGGGAATTAGATCAGACTGAATGGCAACTACATCGAGGGGTTTTTCAGGATATTGTTCAAAAATTTGGTGTACCGTTAATTGATCTATTTGCCACTCCACAGAATACACAACTGGGCCGTTTCTACTCTCGTTTCCCGACGGAAGGTGCAGAAGCTGTCGACGCCCTGCGCTCCCCTTGGCCACAGGGACTCCTGTATGCCTTCCCTCCCCTTCCCCTGTTGTCCAGGGTCATCCAGAAAGTGCTGAAGCACTCAGCAGAAGTCATCCTGATCGCCCCTCACTGGCCACGCAGAGTCTGGTTCGGGGATCTCCTCCTCCTGTCCTGCCACAGTCCGTGGAGGCTGCCCCCTCTTCCGGACCTGCTCCGACAGGGGGAGGTGGTCTATCCGGACCCGCAATGGCTCCGCTTGACCGCATGGCGGTTGAGCGGGAGGTCCTAAAGAGACAGCACTATGACCTCGATACCATCGAGGTCATTCTAGCTTCCAGGCGACCCTCTACCAACAGGGTGTATCAAAACACCTGGAAAGCGTTTTGTGAGTGGTGCAGGCTGGAAGGCCTGTCACCCCTTTATGTGCCCATTCTGCTCCTCCTCCGTTTCCTTAAGAAAGGGCTCAATTTGGGGTTAGCTCCTAACACCCTCAGGCGTCAATTGGCTGCTCTGTCTACTATTCTTTCCTGCCCAAATTGCCCTTCCCTGGCTCATGTGCCCACGGTGCATCGGTTTCTAAAGGGTGCCTCCAACATCTGCCCGCCGGTCGTGCACCGTTTCCCCACATGGGATCTGCCTCTGATGCTAGAGGCTTTGACCGGTCCTCCCTTTGAACCCCTGAGGGAAGCGCCCCTTAGTTTTCTATCTTACAAAGTAGCCTTTCGGGTGGCCATAACCTCGGCTAGGCGTATCTCCGAACTTTCAGCCCTCTCCATTAGGCAGGACCTCTGTCTTTTCCATCCCGACAGAGTGGTCCTCCGTCTGGACCCATCCTTCCTTCCCAAGGTTAATTCCCTGTTCCATCGCTCCCAGGAACTTGTTCTACCTGCCTTCTGTGCCCACCCTCGACATCCTAGGGAACGCCTTTGGCATACCCTGGATGTCAGACGGGCCCTGAAGATCTATCTAAAACGGACCTCCCCCTTCCGTAAGTCGGAGGCTCTGTTTGTTGCCTTCTTACCCCGGTCCTTGGGCCTTAAGGTTTCGTCCCCTACCATTGGACGATGGCTCAGAGCCACCATCACTAAGGCCTATGTCTTAACCGGAAAACCAGTTCCTGGGGCCATCACGGCTCATTCTACCCGTAGTGCAGCAACCTCAGCTGCGTGGAAAAAGCAAGCGTCTCTTGAGGAGGTGTGTAGGGCAGCAACATGGGTTTCCCCTACCCAATTTATTCGTCACTACAAAATTGATTCATATGCTTCAACAGAGGCAGCCTTTGGCAGACGTGTGCTCCAACAGGTAGTTTCGCCTCTGTCCTAAGGGGCATGTGGAGAAGTGGTTACAGCAACTACCCTCCCTCGGGACTGGCAGCTTTGGTATGTCCCTCACTGAATGCTGGCTTCAACCTCCAATGGAGAATGGGCGTTTACTTACCGTTTGATACGCCCGTTCTCGTTGGTTGAAGCCAGCATTCAGCCCCATCCCTATGTCTGTTTTTTCTCTTTCTACATTCTGGGGTTCTGTTGCAAGGTTACTATGTTGTGTTCTAATAAATTGAGTTCTTGAGTTTTCATACCTTCGCAGTCTGTGGTCCTTCCATTGCTATAGAGTAATGTGTAAGCTAACAACCTTTTTTTCCACGTCAAGTCTGTCTTCCAGCTTCGTCTAAACTGGGCCAATATCCAGGAAGGAGGACAGAGGCTCAGATTTGATTGACAGACTCAGACCTTAATGTGATTGGCTGAGGACAACCCTCACTGAATGCTGGCTTCAACCAACGAGAACGGGCTTATCAAACGGTAAGTAAACGCCCATTTGCTTGTTTGGGAACATCAGTGCAAATGAATGCAGGGTTTGCTCACTGTTTATATAGAGTAGCTTTTTTTATATGGTAGTTTTTTTTCATCAACAAAATCACTGGGTGAGAACTGGCAATGTAGACTTCAGTGAAGCAATGAAAATATATTTTATTAATCACTATGCAGTCTTGTACTTATAATCAATTATGTATGATATGTTATGTATGACATGTCAAATTGATGGTCAAATTTATATATAGGATGATATAGGAAGTTGTAATTATCTTTCACTTCTCTCTCTTACCTACTCTGAATTCACCATCCAGGAAGCAATGGCTCTGGAGTTAAAATAATTTCTTGAATTGCTTAAATCTGTATGGATTTATCATGCTACTCCTTTGCCATACATTCAAGATTCAGGGATAAGCTAATTTCAACTACTGCAGCCAGGCATATTTTTTCAAATAAATACTTTTTATGAACCCCACTGACATTTCCATAACTATATGTTGAAGGAATAAACATATTCCTGTTTGTGCAAATAACTCAGAATTACTGAAATACTTTCTTCCTCAGATCGGTTGTTTGATCCTAAGGGAGAAAGTATTGATAACAGTGAGAGAGTTTATGATATCAGAAACCACGGACTTATCCATTGAGATGTTTGAACTCCAGTGTTAATTCACTGAACATTATTTATAAATTGCCTTCATGGAAAGGTATGAAAATAAAGTGTCTGACTGGTATGCCTGTAACTTCCTTGTGCTTTTGCTTACACTATAGCAGTGATGGCGAACCTTTTTTCCCTCGGGTGCCAAAAGTGAGTGCGCGGGTGCTATCGCACATGTGCGAGTGCCCACACCCATAATTCAATGCCTGGGGAGGGCGAAAACGGCCTCCCCCACACACCCCGGAGGCCCTCTGGAGGCCGGAAATGGCCTGTTTCCCAACTTCTGGTGGGCCCGGTAGGCCCATTTTTCACCCTCCCGAGGCTCCAGAGGCTTCCCTAGAGCCTGGGGAGGGCAAAAGCACCTTCCCTCGTACCCCCGGAGGCCCGCCGGAAGCCGAAAACACCCGCCCAGAGCTTCTGTGCGAGCCAAAAATCAGCTGGCCAGCACTCACATGCGTCCTGGAGCTGAACTAGGCAACGGCTCGCGTGCCGGCAGATATGGCTCCGCGTGCCACCTGTGGCACGCGTGCCATAGGTTCGCCATCACTGCACTATAGGGTTGGCATTGAAATGGTCTTGAATGTGAAGGAAATTCAGGTTTTTCATGACATGAAAAAAAAATGGATTCCTCCATTGGACTTTGAAATGAAAAAGTCCAGCAACATATGCATAATGGGTGGCAGTTGATCAAGTGCCTCGGTGGTCACAAATATGAGTTCTAAGATGGGGGAAGGAGGCATTTATTTAATTATTAAATTTTATACCTTCCTTCTTAGGATATCAAGGCAGATGATGTTGGAAATCTGCCTTCATTTTATCCTCCTAGTACCAAATCTTTTCACAGCAGAGCCAGCTGTGAAATATTTATTGGCCAAAATTGCCTGGTTGACTCTGTAGTCCAGGGAGGATGATCTTGTTCAGCATACTTCAGGAATAAAAGGAAGGGAGGTCTATAAAGCCAATCCCCTCTCATAACTTTCACTAAAGGTGAGATTTGTGAGCCTGTTTCCTACATTGTAACAAATATAAGAATGATGACATTGTTTCCCTTACTTCAACATACTGTAGGAACTAATTGTTGTAGTTCTGTGGACTAATGAGCTATAGCAAGGAAATATGTTTCATGCCATTTGCATGAATTATTTTGTTCTCGAGCTAATCAGACTTTTACCTGATTGCATTAGCATTTCTTAAAGAATCTTAATTATTACATGCTATAATAGTATTTTCATTTGCTGATCATGTTGACTTTCTAGCATTTTATCTTTTTTCCTTGTAGTATATGCATTCACATTGCCACCTTGGCTTGTTGGAGAGAAAGTGTTTTTGCCTTTTGTATAATGAACTAGAGATGTTAAATGTCTATTGCAACCTTTGTTCCTGAATGTATTCCATTTTTTCCCTTCCTGGAGATGTGTCAGTGAATAATTTTCATGGTACAAATCCATCTCTCAGTTCAGTTATTAGAATTTTTTTCTCCCCATAACTTTTGGCCATAAAAGCAAGTTTCCTAAATCACTTAACCATGGTTAAACCCTAACCCGCAGTTCCTACAACCAGTTGAACTGAGCTCTGTGTTGTGTTATGGTTTCAAAAAGTG
This sequence comes from Diadophis punctatus similis, assembly GCA_023053685.1. Classification (NCBI taxonomy): domain Eukaryota; kingdom Metazoa; phylum Chordata; class Lepidosauria; order Squamata; family Dipsadidae; genus Diadophis; species Diadophis punctatus. The sequence goes on along the minus strand of JALIGW010000001.1, from coordinate 252,852,855 downwards.
CTTTAAAAAATTCACTATAGCAGTGTCAGATGAAGCCTTGGTTTATGCTGGAGCAGTGGTTCTCAATCTTCCTAATGCTGAGACCCTTTAATACAGTTCCTCATGTTGTGGTGACCCCCAACCATAGAATAATAAAATTATTAGGAAACTCAGGGGTGGGTTCTAACTTACCTCACTGATGGTTCGCTTCCTCCTGCGCTGCGTGGCCACGTCTTGTTGGCGCGTGTACGCTTTACGCGCGCATGCATGTGCAGTGCTAAATTTTTTTTTAAATGCAAAAAAAAGCCTAAAACAAGATGGCGGAAATTTGGCTTCTGCGCATGCTCAGAAGTTCCCATGGTATAGATTTTTTTTTTTGCAGTAGTCCATTTGCACGTGGGTGGACCCGCCTAGAGATGGATAGAGGAGCGGTGTCTCGGTTCCTAAGACCATCGGAAATATATGTTTTCTGATGGTCTTAGGCGACCCCTGTGAAAGGGTCATTCGACCCCCACAGGGGTCGCGACCCACAGGTTGAGAACCGCTGTGCTGGAAGCTTCCAGAAGAAAAATGCAGTTTCAGTTCATTCAGTTGAAAAGAGATGCTTATGGGGGAAAAAAAGTCCTATTTAGCCTCCTCACATTTGCTTAAGCAGAATTAAGAAGATGGCAATATTATGACAGAAGCAGTTCATAGAGTGGCACTTGAATTGAAAATTTAACGGAAAGGCTATTTAATTTTGGCAAACTGTTACCTCTTTTCCTTTCTGGCACCTTTGAATCCTTGACAACAATTCAGAGTTACTGAATGGAGCACATTCCTTCTTTGTTTATATATCAGCAGGTTATTGCCATTCGAGTCACATTTTGCATCTCATTGTTTATTTCATAGGTTGAAAGCCTTATGAGCAGAGCAAAATTATCTGCTCATTAGTTTATTTTCTGTGGCAATGTAATTCGTGACTTGAGGAAGCATGGTCACATACAGATCTGGATGAAAGGCACCTGCTATTTCTGCATGAAAGGATATTTTCTTATATGTTTTCAGGCATTTGTTTTGTCAGCTTAAGAAATCATGTTTGGTAACAGGTTTGAGTAAATGGATAAGTCTATGTGTCTGAAGTGGCAAGTGCCATCTAATAATAAGAGCTACAAAGATGTACTCTAGAAGACAGTTTTCTGGCAACTTGCTCTCTTCTGTTGCCAACAGCTGCAACTCACACAATGTTGGCATATGCCACCTTCACCTGCGGAGTTGCTGCCTGTACCGCTGCCCTGCCTCCCCTGCCAGCTGTATCCCACCGCTTCCTTCCCAGCCAGACCCACAAGCTCCCTGTCGTAGATGAGTCTCCACCACCCTGTCCCAGAAGTGCACCTGGGCCTGAATCCCGGGCCAGCAGGAGGAGGAAGAAAATGTTCATTTGGGGTGGGTGGGGAATGGCAAGGCTTTGATTTCTTTGCCCTGGGTAGATCTTTACAGTTCTTCCACTCCTGCTTCTGAGAATACTTTATTTCACTCTAAATCTCTTGATATCAAGAAAAGTAAACTTTAATTATACATCTCAGGTCATAAAAATAGTAAATGACAAAATAGTAAAATATAAAAAGCATGTAAAATATATTTAATCTCCTATTGTCTTTTTTAAAATAGTTTTTTCTTAAATTCATTATTAAATACTTTTTTTCTGTTCCATTTCCAATAGATCTTATGACAGAGTTTCTCTAGAGTTCAGATTGTTTGGTATTCACTAGACTACAGCACTATAAGTTGGAGTCCTAGTGGACAACCACATAAATATGAGCCAGCAATGTGCTGCAGCTGCCAAAAAAGCCAACACAGTTCTAGGTTGCATTAACAGAGGGATAGAATCAAGATCACGTGAAGTGATAATACCGCTTTATAATGCCTTGGTAAGGCCACACTTGGAATACTGCATCCAGTTTTGGATGTAAAAAAGATGGTGAGACTCTAGAAAGAGTGCAGAGAAGAGCAACAAAGATGATTAGGGGACTGGAGGCTAAAACATATGAACGGTTGCAGGAACTGGGTATGTCTAGTTTAATGAAAAGAAGGACTAGGGGTGACATGATAGCAGTGTTCCAATATCTCAGGGGTTGCCACAAAGAAGAGGGAGTCAAGCTATTCTCCAAAGCACCTGAGGACAGGACAAGAAGCAATGGATGGAAACTAATCAAGGAGAGAAGCAACCTAGAACTAAGAAGAAATTTCCTGACAGAACAATTAACCAGTGGAACAACTTGCCTCCAGAAGTTGTGAATTCTCCAACACTGGAAGTTTTAAAGAAGAGATTGGACAACCATTTGTCTGAAATGATATAGGGTTTCTTGCTGAGCAGGGGGTTGGACTAGAAGACCTCTAAGGTCCCTTCCAACTCTGTTATTCTATATTCTATATTCTAACTTGTATCTGAAAAATCTCCTTTATTAAAGCTTCTGAAAGTCTTCAGTGAATTAGGAAAGTAAGGATTGAAGAATAGTTAGGATAGATTTGGATACATGATTTTTCAGGAGGATGTTTAAGAAATGGTTTGGATTCATAATGTTAAGTCTCAGATATGCTTTATGCAAACAATATATTTAAATTTATAATTTCTACTCAATGCAAATAGCATTATAACAAAAATAAGTGGACTAAAAATATAACATTTGTTAAGTTTTAAAAGACTACTAAAACAATGTGACATATTAAAAAGCTGTTCACACACAGACACATACATGCAAGTGAGCAATAAATGTAATTTAGAAAGTGAAGCTATGATTAATTCTATACTGCTTTAGCTCATTTCTATTTTTTTGAAGCATGTAGATATGCTTATCATAATAACTATTTTAGTGCATGATATTTGATGGTACTTGTTCCAGCATGTTAATGCTTCTATTCTATTAAATAAACTCTATTTAGTAAATGTATATCACTAATGAGAAAAACCTAATCATATATTTTAAATGAGTGGATTCAATAATTATGTTGCTTATTCTTGTAAAGCAAGTTTTGGATTTTAAAAATATCTGGCCTTAATTTGTTCTGTAGCATCATTTGTATTCAGCAATTGCTTGAGTATAAAACAAGTCAAACACACCTAGTTTGGGCAAGTAATGTAAGTAAAAGATGGAATAGACAAGCTTATTATACCGGTCTCCTTCATGGAAATAGAAGAGGAAACAAAAGCTATGTGGCTGGGTAGGACTGAAAATGTTTTGGAATACCTTTGAAAAAGTTTGGAATTATAGTTGGGGACAGACTGAGATGGTCAACAGCACTTGAGGGCAGCTGAAATTTATTTTTCCTGGGACCCTTGGGAGCTCATTGTACCCTCCTAAATCCTCTCCAAGGAATAGAAGTCTCTCCTGAACAATTGTGCCTGCATCATGCAGTACAATGTTTTGGCTTTGGTCCCCAAATGCCAATCCATTAAAATCAAAATTAAACAGTCTATTTATCTGGACTCTCCTTAAGTATTTAGTACCTAGCTTCTTCTAGGTGCACATATCCTAAAGAACAACTGCAAATGCTCAAAATGATTTCAAGGACAACTACTGTAAAAGTGGCAAATAAGCAATGAAAATAAAATAAACAGAATATATTCATCTTTTCATTCTTATTCATCTTGCAAGGGAACAGGTAGCCACTACCTTAAAAGCTGTGAAAACGGTGCCTAATGGAAAAACTGTCTATGGAGATTCTCAGGTCATGGTTGTCCCAAAGGTACTTTTTCATAAGGCAACTCGACTTTGTTTTTTTAACAAAGTCCAGTTGCCTTTTGAAAAAGCACCTATGGAAAAGCTGCTGCTGAATAAGGCTTTGAAAGAAATTAAAGAAATAGAGAATGCAGCCCATTTGGTCATTCAGAGAGCTACTGTGGTGGTGTGGTTAAGGTACCAGGATAGGAACTGGAAGAGTGTAACTTCTATCTTAGGCAGAAAGCCAGCTGGTTGAGCTTAGGCCAGTCATTCTCTCTTAGCCCTAAGCAGGAGGCAATGGAAACCCACTTCTGAAATTCTTGCCAATAAAGCTGAAAGGACTAGTGTCATAATAACACTGAAATATATTGCTCTAAGAGAGGGTGACTATTCTACTGGTCATCCACTGAGATTTTATGAGAGAACAGAAAATGCTTTTGAGATTTGATATCTCATGTAGCTTTGGAGGGTGGATAGATGGACAGACAGACAGACAGATGCAAAGATAGGATAGGTCATTGACCACCACATTGCTAACCTAATTAAATATTTTCTAAAATCTTTTGAAGTTTGTTGTAGCCCTGTATTGTCCAACAAAACTTTCATTTGGTATCAGTAGGAGTATACAGAAGCCAGTGTTTATGCTTTTTATTGACTTAAGGTATTATAGAGAGCTGTATTAATTCACAGTTCAATGAAGCATAAGAATATGAAATGCACCCTCAGGAATTTGTTTGGCTTAAAAGAGAAAGTCAGTGTAAACATTCATATCTAACATGGTATTTCAAAGCTATATTGCAATATTTATTATTAAAAAGGTTTAGCACATCAAAAATAGCAGCACCTCAGAATCAAAATCACCTTCCCCAAATTTCTGTGGGATATGCTTTCCATATAATTTCATGTAGATAATTATTTATTGAACATGTAAACTTCTATTATGGTTAGGGCTATTTTACAGTATCAGCAAAATAATGACAAAATATCTTATTGTGAATATTTATTTTGTCTATAGTCCTAACAACTTTAACACATTTGTTTTAATTTACATTTCTGTTAGCTTTTTATTGGCTCCTAATGCAAATGGCAAGGGGAATTCCCATTTCAGCAGTGGAAATATTTAATATTGGATGTAAGTTCAGTGACAAAACTTCCTGATAAAAATCTGCTTTCTCTTCACTATGCTACTCTGACTCATATGACCTCTATTAAGTATTGATTACTGTATATAAGCTTTCCTAGTGTCAAATATTTCAACAGCTGATATGCTTTTGATTTATTTATCCCAATTAGCAATTAAGCAGAGAGAGTGGACTTTCACAAGTCATTTGCAAAGGTTAAAGATTATATTATATTGGATAAGGTTTTATACCAGTGATGGCGAACCTTTTTTTCCTCGGGTGCCAAAAGTCCCACGTGCGTGAGTGCCCATACCCATAGCACAATGCCCCTCCCACATGTCCCGTCCCCTGCACATGCGCACGTGACCCCTGCGCATGCGTGTGCAACCCCCCTGTTTTGGCCTCACATCCCCAAACAGTGGTGGGAGGGGGAAGAAGCCTCCCATCCCCAAACAGAGATGGAAGGGGGGGGAAGCCTGCTTTCCCCAAATGGACCAGGGAGGGGGAAAGCCTCCTTTCCCCAAATGGAGCTGGGGGGGAAGCCTCCTTTTCCCCCTGGAGCTGGGAGAGGGGAAGCCTCCTTTTCCCAAACGGAGCTGGGAAGGGGGAAAAGCCTCCTTTCCCCAAACTGAACTGGGTGGGGGGGAAAGCCTTGCGTGCCCAAACAGCGCTGGGGTGGAATCTCCAGAGATCTGGGAAGGCATGGGCCGCAGAAAGTGAGGAGAAAGCATGCGCGTGTCTGCCCCAAAAATCAGCTGGCCGGCGGGAGGCACGTGCGCAGTGGAGCTGCGTGCCTGCGGAGAGGGCTACGCGTGCCTGCGGAGAGGGCTACGCGTGCCATAGGTTCGCCCTCACGGTTTTATACTGTTCCTTACAGTGTTTGTATTCTCTAATCCTTTGTGAAGTTCAAACATAAATTTATGTGGGCTTTACAGTATTCTTAAGTGTCCCTGTTCTACAAATCAGGATGAAATATACATGCAGATTACTTTTGCTTCTAAAGAATGTTAAATTTTCTATTATAGTAAGTATTCCCATTTTAATCCCATTTTAATCTACAGCATTATTTAATTTACTCGGTTCTCTATTTTCCCGAGATTCCCTCTGCCCCCAACACTTGCAAAGTTAGTTAGAACAGACTAAAACAATTTAAACAAATGCATTCCCTTTTCTTCCTGGGTTCAAAATGTTATATATGGAACTAATTGTTGCCTTGTCTTTTGTGTTTTTAGCTGAATGTAATATATGATGAACATGCCCCGTAGTCCAACATCAAGTGAAGATGAGATGGCTCAGAGCTTTTCAGATTATTCAGTGGAATCAGAATCAGACAGCTCCAAAGAAGAAACCATTTATGACACCATCAAGGCGACAGCAGAAAAGCCAAGTAGCGAAATGGAAGATGCCCAGAATAACACATTAGTGATACGGATTATAATACCAGATCTACAGCAAACTGTAAGGATAACAGGAGTTGGGCGGCATACAAATCTATTAAATTAAATTAAATTAAATTAAATTAACACCATGAAAACATTTCTTGTTTCAAATTTGTTCAACAGTGTGATTAGAATGTTTAATGATAAAAGACTTGGTAGTTTTTCTGAAATATAAATTGAAAAAAATCCATGCATAGCAATGAAAGAGAATGTGGATGGTAGCTTGATGAATATAGGTAGTCCTTAGTTAAGTATGGCAATTGAGATTGGGAATTCTATCGCTAAGCAATGTGATCATAAAGCACAAAATTATGTGACAGTGCCAACTTACAACAACAGTTCCAATAGTTCCAGTTGCAGCCCTTAGGCGAATCCTGCACAGTTGTTAGATGTAATGTCATGTGATCACCATTTTCAACTTCCTGCTGGTTTCCGTATTGATTTTGTCAGTAACAGTATAGCTCCTAATCAATTCTGCCTTCTTTGGCTTTCCAAAATCATCTTAAGTGGTACTATTTGGTAGGGAGGTACCGTATTTTTCGGAGTATAAGACGCACCGGAGTATAAGACGCATCTTAGTTTTGGGGGAGGAAAATAGGGGAAAAAATCTGCCTACCAGGTATTCATCTGGCTAGCATCCTTAGTCTGGTCAGCTTCAGCACATTATTTTATCCCCTGGTTAGGGCTTAAAAAAACATTCTTCGGAGCAAGTAGCAATGAAAACAAGCCTGCAAAAACTTAGGGCTGGAAAAAGCCCTCTTTAGAGAGGGTAGCAATGAAAAAGCCTGCAAGCTGGTAAGAGCCAGGAAGATCATTAGCTCCTTGTTAGGGCTGGAAAAAACCTTCTTCAGAGCGATTAGCAATGAAAAAAAGCCTGCAAGACGGTAAGAGCTGGGAAGATAGATAGCGCCTCATTAGGGCTGGAAAAAAAGCTTCGAAAAAGCTACATTCAGAGTATAAGATGCACCAAATTTTCAGCCTCTTTTAGGGGGGAAAAAGGTGCGTCTTATAGTCCAAAAATATGGTAATTAATTAAAATGGAACTTAGAAAACAACGACATGTATTTGAGGTAGACCAGGCCAGGAAATAGGGACCATAAGAAACACTAGAACTGTGTTGATATAGGCTATAATTACAGAATCTTGAAAGCCTGAGGAAAAAAAAAGTTAGTTTTAGGTCACCAATGATATTTTACTGTTTTGTTCATATGGTAGGTACTTAACCAAAAGTCAGAAAATAGTATCGAAAAATATGATTTAGTTAAGTATAAGCTTCCAATCACATTAATTTGGGGAATAAGAGATTGAACTGTGTGCTTTTATCACCAGAAAAAGGAAGCAGAATGCTAATGCATCTTCCAACAAAATGAATACCCATGAAACTATTGGCATTTAGAAATTTTGGATGAATAATGAGTGAAAGTACATATAGATTGAGTTAGTGCTTGGTTTGAGCTATAATCTCTATAGTTGATGGTGACTAAAATGTAAGAATTTAATAATCCAATATTTATTTAGCACTATTTCTCATTACTGAAATGTCCACTTCATTTGTATAAAAAAATCAAGAATAATTGGGGAAAAGTGCCTAAACATTCTGTTTCCATTCCACTTTTACTTAATTGATGTTTTGCTGAAAGACATGAAAGGAAGGGCTCCTGTTTATTCCTTTTAACGGAAAATACATTCTGTCTTAGCTAAATCATATATTTTTCTTTTTGTTTTATGTGAATGGAACAAATACAAAAATAGTAGTTCACTGAAGGATCACAAGTAATTATTTCACCCATCTTAATATTTAAAATCTCTTAGAGACATAGAAATTTTATTATTTATTGTACAGTTATCTGACAGGAATTACTAGTACCGAAGGTTTCCATGAGTATCAGCTTCTGATGGGCAAGAAATTTGGGCCACATTTTAATATCAATTTTTCTATTTAAAAATAATATGCAAACACAAACTTAAAATGTAAATTTGTCCAACTATTTATTTATTTGTTTATTTGTTTATTTGTTTATTTGTTTATTTGTTTGTTTGTTTGTTTGTTTATTTATTTATTTATTTATTTATTTATTTATTTATTTATTTATTTATTTATTTATTTATTTATTTATTTATTTATTTATTTATTTATTTGTGAGACTTATATACCGCCTCAAAGTGCAAGCACTCTCTAAGCGGTTTACACCATTAAGCAATGTATATTTATATTGCCCCCAACAATCTGGGTCCTCATTTTACCTACCTCGGAAGGATGGAAGGCTGAGTCAACCTTGAGATTTGAACAGCTGAACTCAAATGATCACAGTCAGCTAAAGTTGCCTGCAGTACTGCACTCTAACTGCTGCGCCACCTCGGCTCTTTTTTATTCATTATGGCAATGAAGCTCTCCATTCAGAAGTCTACGGAAAAATGAATTAGGCAAAATATTCTGTAATTTACAAAGCAGGGTGTATTTTTAAAAAATCTCAAGCTGATACAATATTAAGTTCAAATAAATAAATAAATAAATAAATAATAAATAATAAACAAACAAACAAACAAACAAATAAGCAAGCTTTGTATTAGATCCTAGATTGTAACATTTCAGGAAAATCTTTCTAAAAGCCCATAAACTCTCTTCTCTAAGGTTAAAGTTTAACAATAAAGATATACTGCAAATATCTGAATAACCAAACTCAGAGAGCACCAAGGACCTCACAGTTCAACCGTAAACTACAAATGTTCTCTTCTAATTGTAGACTGCATTCATTCCATTTGTATGCACCTATTTCATTCTGGAGATTGGCTGTCTTGCTACAGCTGTGCTTGGGAGAAGCTGTCAGATTAGCGGAGAAGCAGTGGAGCAGATGAGAAAACTGACCATCTATGTTCTCATATCCTCAATTGATAGTTCATACAGTAAATGAAATAGCCAAAGCACATTTTATTTCATTTCATTTCATCTGCATTTTGCATTCTTATTGCAGAGGTTAAGTACTAACAATTTAACTAGGAAGGTGTATGCTATTTCAAGTTCAGAATCTTCTCCAAAAAATCAGTCTGTGTTTTCCCAGATTTGTTCATAGATTTAGCGTTATACATTATACATCAAGTATCGTTCAATGATGTGTACTTAATCTTTAAAAAGATGGTATGTTTCCTAAGTATATTAAAATTCAGTATGCACTGAGCAGTGAGACCACTGGGAATTTAATAGCCACATAATTTTCCTGTCACAGTTCCTGCTTGTTCTTCAAGCAAGACAAACAATTTGCATAGTTCTTTTTAAAATTCCCCTTTTGAATGTTAGTATATAAAATGCTCAAAATAATTTCACCCTTCTTTATTGGCATGTTCTCTGATACTAGAACATCTTCCATGAATGCTAACTGACATAATTTTATCCTCCACATGGCTTGCAAACCTGTATGTTTATTTTGCATAGAAAACAAATACTTCCAGTTTGTAGCTAAGAGCATTATCTTGGATAGAGCTATTACATGAAAGAATATGTACCTGTAAGTGCATTCATACTTTAGTAAATAGCTTATGCATCTAAAAATGAATCGGGGTCCTCTAAAATATACACCAACATGAAAATAATTTTGTAATCCAAAGTTTTTTTAGTTGTCACTTTCCTATTACATAGAGCTTATTGAAAGGGTTTGAGATGGAAGGACAAACCATTTATAGTCTGTTTTCTGAACCCTCGGTAGAAATTTTGTGCTTTATGGTAGAAGATTATGTAAAGCTTTTCCTCCCTCTGACAGAACTTGAGTTTGTACTTTCTGTGGATCCAGTCATACTTTTATTAAAATAAAAATGTTTTAATTTTGAACGTACTTAAAAAACTGTGACTCTTAGTGACATCTTTTTTCCTCAGTAAAGTACTAATACTGTTTATTAATACTATGCAATTAAAAAAAAATCTTGTAGAAGAATTCCCTGCTCAATTTGAGAGAATTACAGAACTATTTTTGCTTTGAGCAGTTCAGACTGATAAATGTATGAGATTCTAAATGCTACTTTTGTTTTTAGGGATACCTCCTGGTTAATCTTTGAAAGGTTTAATATAAGCATTGCCGAATAAGTAAATATATAATCCCCTGTACTGTGTATTACATTTTTTAAAAAATGTAATCCTTCAAATCTATTGATGAAATTCTAATGTAAAATTCCATGAAAACATTTCCTTAGTAATAAAGAAATCTTAACTTGAACCAGACTTTATTATTTGTTTTTATAAATAGAGATTAATCCAAGTTAATTTCTGCTTAATACTTTAGACCAGAAGCTTCCAAATGTTTTCAACTCATAGCACATACTGTACCTCATAGACCAGTGATGGCGAACCTTTTTTGGTTCGCGTGCCAAAAAGGGGGGGATGTGTGGGATCACGTGTGTGCGTGCCCACACCCATAATTCCATGCACCCCCGCGCATGCGCGTATGACCCCCCCACTCCCAGCATGCAATGGCACGCCCATTTTTTGCTCTCTCCAGGCTTCTAGGAGCCTGGGGAGGGCGAAAACGGCCTTCCCCACCCCTTCTGGAGGCTGGAAACAGCCTGTTTCCTGACTCCCAGTGGGCCCAGAAGGCCCAAAAATCAGCCGGCCGGTGCGCACATGCGCGCCGGACCTGAGCTCGCGTGCCCACTGATATGGCTCCGCGTGCCACTTGTGGCACCCGTGCCATAGGTTCGCCATCACGGTCATAGACAGTGGTGGGTTCCTACCGGTGCGGTCCACTCTATAGCACCGGTAGCGGCCCGCTGGTGATGTCACAGTACCAGTGCGGTCAGTTGCCGGTGCCTGGGCGCCGCCATTTTTAAAAAAAAAATTATATATTTTTAAAAATTTTGCCAAGCTTCCGGCACTGCGCATGCGCTGCCTTCCTACCCCACAGTGAGTCCAAGCAGGGGAGGATGGCTGAGGGAGCGTGTGAGATGCTGAAAGAATGGGTGGCAGGAGCTATCTCCATTCCCCTCCCTTCAGCTGTCCGAGAAGGCATGAACGCATGGTGATGATCCTAGGCATTTTCGCACGTTTGAGGCTTCTCGAGCTGCTGAGGGGAGGGGGAATGGGCGGCAGGACCTATCTCAGTTCCCCTCCCTTCAGCAGTCTGAGAAGCCACGCCTACCCGGTCACATGGCCAGCAAGCCATGCCCACCCAGCCACATGGCTGGCAAGCCACACCCACAAAACAAGCCACGCCCACAGAGTGGTAGTAAAAAAATTAGGAACCCGCCCCTGCTCATAGATGTTGCTGAGACATGGGATAAATGGAGGCAGTCCATCCTTGGTGATGTCATGGGAGCTGTGATTCTGAGTGATGTGAAATTTTGCAGCACATTCTCAGAAAACTGCTGCTTTAGTCTTTATGTCATTCTACCAAATTAGTGGTATAAACGCTTGATATTCTCTGTTTTTATGACAGTTTTAAGTGCTGTGGCTTTACAATTTTCTGAAATGGTTGATTAATGCAATGCATTAATCATCATCTTACTGATTAATATTTGGTAAATATGACATTATTTTAAGATTTGATTTTATATGCATCTGTTTATCATGGCCATAAGGCCCAAAAGATGTGCACCTGGTATATGTTTATTTCTCTTCTGTCATGTTCTCATCATACCTTAAATAAATAATAATAATTTTAGGATTATTAACCTGAGGGGCTTTCTTGTCAAATCTTTGTTAGTAATGTTTCAGTTTTAGCTTTGTAAATAATTACCATGAAATAACTTTTCATGCTCATAGAATCTTCTAAATAGAAATTTGGGAACACTTATGCAGTTAGCTTTCCTCCCCTTGAACATAATATACAGTATGTGTCTGCCTGTAATGCTAACTTCATGGTGTATTTATTTTGTTTTCGGCTTGATGTATTTTGTGAAAAAATGCTCATTAACTTGATGTTGCCTATTGGTTAAAACTGTATGTGAGCTAGCAGTTTGCTGATATAGGCCATTATAATTACTTGCCCACTCACAGTTTTGGTTCCCAATTTAAATATGCTTAGTCAGTACCAAATTCATTTGATCTACTCTGGTTTTATATCCAATTGTTTCCTATTATACATCAAATATTGCTCAATGAGGTGTACTTAATTTATAAAAAGAAGGTATGTTTTCTAAGCAGTATATTAAAATTCAGCATGCACTGAGTAGTGAGCACACTGGGAATGTAATAGTCACATAATTTTTCTGTCATGGTTCTTCAAGCAAGAACAATAATTTGCATAGCTTTTTTTAAAAAAAAATCCAATATTCTGTTGCAATCTATTTCCTGAGCTAAGTTTTAAGGGATACTTATTTGAGGGTCCTTGGTGCTCTCTGAGCTTGCTTGTTTTCTTGCAGATGTTTCATTACCCAACTAGGTAACATTATCAGTGCCAGTGCTATTTGGGTAACAAAACATCTGCAAGAAAACAAGGAAGCTCAGAGAGTACCAAGGACCCATCATTTCAAGCTTGAGCTACAAATTATCTCTTTTATTAGGATACCTATTTAAAAATATGACCAACACAGACTTTGGGATTAACATAAAATGGAAAAGTTCGACCTCTTTTGATACTGAATTCCCAGATTGTTGGATCCTCTTTGGCTTTGTATAACAAAAGTAACTTCAATCCATCATATCTTTAGTGTACTAGCACACAAAAACATCAGGCATTTCAAGCCATTTTTCCAAGGATCCAGAATTTTATTTGACTCTGAACTAAACCTTGATTCAAATTAATTAAATTTATTGAATGAGGTTTAGATTTGAATTTTATTTTCACCTTCCTGATTGTATGTCCAACTGAATTCAGTTGCAATTATTTCTGTTAATATGCATGGGATTGTATCAGATAAATAACTACACTCCTTTTATAATATCTAATAAGGTTTGTGATTAAATTCAGATTTTTTCAGCAAAGATTAATTCAGTGCCATTACGCTTCTTTGTCTCTAATCTAGTTGAATTAATAGCATAAAGTAGAGATGAGCAAAATTTGTATACTGCAAAATATATTTGTAGTATGTGCACTGAATAGTAAAATTAACTGTTTATCTGGTATAGAATTGCTGATATAAATATAGAAATTGTCATGTGTCTTCTCTTTTTTTCTTTACAGAAGTGTATTCGATTTAATCCTGAGGCTTCAGTTTGGGTTGCAAAACAACGAATTCTTTGTACATTGAGTCAAAGTTTGAAAGATGTTCTCAATTATGGCCTATTCCAGCCAGCAAACAATGGGAGAGATGGGAAGTTTTTGGACGAAGAACGTCTTCTTATGGAATATCCACAAAATCTCAAGGGTGTTCCATCCTTAGAGGTATTTTTTTTAAAAAAAATATTTCAAGTTTAGATACTAATGAGCAGTTATAATTTTAACAATCTAGTGGCTACAGACAAAGAAACAGTTTACAGTTTGTGGGCAGCTACATATTCCCTATAAGGACTGAGTTTAGGTTTTGGGGAACTTCGGGCAAAATATTTTGCCACTGTGGAAACCTTGCTGAAAGGCATTAAAAAAAATATGAATAAGGATCAGACCAACCATTTTAAATTAACTCCAGTCCTGGGTTCCACTAACATTTCCATTCCATTAAATCTATTCTTTCTGATAAGCCTCGAAGAATATTTTTTATTTTATTTTATTATATCTGAAAACCTCCCATCTCCCTCACAGACTGCAATTTGGAAATCACTGAGATAACAATGACATGTTTAATGCTCTTATAGTGACTTATTTATTTAGAAAATTTATATTGCCACTTACTCGCACATGGTGACTCCAGGAGGCTTACAGGACATAAAAGTGCAATATAAAAGAAATAAAAACAAAAATAATAAAAAATTAAAATAATAAAATAATAACACCCCACCCCATCCTGGTGACAACACACATTCATACCAGCCATTTAATGAGCTCCATCTTGCTCTGGGTTCCCCAGGCCTGCTGGCAGAACCACATCTTCAGGGCTTTCTGAAAGAGTGCTAGATTGGGGCCCAATCTAATTTTCAGAGGGATGATTTTCAGTGATGTGTGATTATTAACCCCTTGGTTCAAAGGGAATATGGGTATCCTCAACTTATGACCACAATTGGGACCAGAATCTTGGTCATCGAGTGAAATGGTTGCTAAGTGAGAGGTCACATGACTGTCATATGATTGCTTAGCTTAAACTCATCAGTCCTGGTAGGTTGTTAAGCAGATGGAATTCCAGGTAAGGGATGTTTCACAGGTTGGGAGAAACTGAGAGGTTCTACTCAGGAGCTGAAAATATTCCCTGCTGAAATCCAAGCAGAATTTTCAGCCTCTGATCAAAGAGATACTCATGTGTGGCCTATACTGGCTTCCCTCACTGGTGTTCCTAACCTTACTGCAGTTACTGTCCATTCTTTGCTTGGATTTTGGCTCCCACTTATCTCTGGGAACTGGCTGAAAAAGCTGCTTGCTTCAAAGAGTTCAGCTTCCTTCTGTACATGAAAGGGAACTACTTTGGTGGGAAGAGATGCAGGAATGGATCTGAAATCTTCATGATTTTATCTCAGTTTCTGAATCTCACTGAAGGAATTCATTTCCCTTTGGAAGGCAGCTCTTTCAGCCAGTCCTCAGAGACAAGAGGCAGTCCTCTTGGCAGGCAGCATCTCGCAACATTCTCTTCCGGCTTCCCCATTGACTTTCTGGTGAAGCCAATAGAGAAGATTGCAAATGGGAGTCACATTATTGCAGGGTGCTTGGCAACGGGTTGTAAATGCAAGCTGGTTGCCAAGCACCCAAATTGCGATCATATATCCACAGGGGTGGTAGTGCAATATTTTACAATGGTTAGAAGTGCTTTATGTACTATAAAGCATCTTTCCGAGGCCATCATAATTCTGGGCTGTTATTAAACAGTTGTAAGTCAAGTGCTACCTTTATTTAATTTTTGTAGGTAGACATAGCTATTATAAAACTTCTAAGACACTGAATTATTGAGTCTATGTATTCCAGTTCTATTTTTATGGCTGCTTATGAAAGTAAGAGCAGAGCATAGATAATGCTTCACTGCATTATAACTATATTATAATATTCAGATTATAACTTGTACAAATGTTGTGATTTTATCCTCATCTATAAGAACACCAGAAATCTTTCTGAAAATGTTACTATTGTATCATTGAATGCATGGTATTAAAGAAGATACAGTAATAATAATAAGAATTATATTTGTATAGAACTGAGATTTATCATAGTTGCAGTTAGTAATATTACTGTATGTGCGCCAATTGTTTCCCATAATTAAGTGGAAATTAGAGTGAGTTATAGAGATATGCTGGTTTTAATTTTTTTTAACTTTTTAATTTCAGCTCTACTTCTAAGTTCTTACTATATTTTCATGTTTGATTTGGATATTTTGCTAGAGCTTGATTCTTTGGCCACATAAGTCTATTGGACTTTAGAATTATTTCTCATAGAGCTATTTGCTTTCTCCTGTGCGCTGCTTGGAGAGTCCAAGCATGGGTTATCTTCTCATCTGATTGGCCAGGGACTGAGTTGCAAATTCTTTGGCCATGCCTCTTCCTCCGGCTGAGTTCCAGTGTTTTCAACTCAGTTGGCCTGAAGGGATGCAGATTGAGTTGCTCCTGATTAATTCAGCAATTTGTTGCTATTCATTGGATTTAATTCAGTTTCCACGTGTTAATTCAGGCACCGTCGTCGATGCAGGCAGAGAGGGATTTCAGTGTCAGGGTCCAGACCCTTCAAGAACATGGCTTCTCCGTAAATTGGGAGAAAAGCCATTATACCCCGTCCACCAGGCTGACCCATTTGGGGGCATTAATCGACACCCGGTCCTCCCTACTGTTTCTCTCACAGGACCGCAGGGACAGTATAAGGGATATGGTCCAACAGGTGCGATCCTTAGACAGGGTGCCACTCCTCCTCCTTTCCCAGTTGTTAGGCAAAATGATATCGTGCCTCTCCATCTTGCCCTAGGCTCAACTCCATTCCAGGCCCTTACAATGGCTACTCCTGCCCAGCCAGAGGTCAGGTCACAGCAATTCACTCTCCCGCATCAAGATGCCCAGACAAGTCCTGCGCTCCTTGGAGTGGTGGGTATTGCCCGTCATGGAGAAGGGTTCATTATTTTGAGAGCTGGCGCGAGTGGTCCTGGCATCAGATGCCAGTCTATTCGGTTGGGGAGCCCACCTGAACAATAAGGTCGCTCAGGGTTGTTGGTCATGACGAGACCTTATCAACGACATCAATTGGCTGGAGCTGAGGGTGGCCCATCTGGCGCTCCATCATTTCTGACAGATCTTTCAGACCAACATGTCTTTCTGCTGACAGACAATGTCACAGCAAAGGTGCATGTGAACAGACGGGGCACACACTCCAGAGTGTTGATGCGCGAAGCTCAGAGCTTATGCATCTGGGCGGAGTCTTACCTGCGCTCCTTATGAGCAGACCACATTTCGGGAGTGACCAACACCTAGGCGGACTGGTTGAGCAGGACAACGCTTGACTAGTCTGAATGACAACTCCACCCAGTTCTTTTTGATCAGATTGTGGACAGATTCGGCCCACTGTCTCTGGACTTATTCACCAGCCCTCAGAATGCACAACTTCCGCGATTCTTCTCCCGATTCCGCAACCCAGCAGCGGAAGGGACCAATGCACTATGACTTCCTTGGCTGGCGGAACTGTTGTACGCCTTCCCTCCGATCCCTCTGATTCCATGGGTCGTCTGAAAGATCATGGAGGAGGAAGCAGAGGTGATCCTGGTGGCTCCTCATTGGCCGAGGAGGCCATGGTTCACAGACCTACTGACGTCCGTCGTACACCCTTGGAGAATTTCCCCTCGCAAGATCTCCCTATGCCAAGGGGCCGTACAGCATCCGGATCCGCAGTGGCTCAAGCTAGCTGTCTGGCGATTGAGCGGGAAACACTCAGGAGAGGACACTATTTGGGGGATGTGATTAATACCATCCTGGCCTCCAGACGGCCATCAATGACCAGAACATACGAGGCTACCTGGAGGGCCTTTAGTCGTTGGTGTGCCACTCGGGCCTTGTTACCTACCGCTGCGACAGTACCACAAGTTTTGGACTTTCTACAGGTGGATTTGGTCAAAGGGCTATCCACGCTTTGTAGACAGGTGGCCGCCTTAGCCACCGTCATTCAGGGAAGGGCGCCACTCCTCTCTCGCATCACCCAAGAGTGCGTGGTTTCTTGAAAGGAGTTTACAACTTGCGACTGCCCCCTGTTCACAGGTACCCTACCTGGGACCTGTCAGTTGTATTGCAAGCCCTCACGACATCCCGTTTGAGCCTCTCCGTTGTGCTAGTATTAGACTGTTGACTTTCAAAGTTGCCTTTCTTGTTGCAATAACGTCAGTGTGCAGGATCTCCGAGCTCGCTGCCCTGTCGGTACGTCAGCACTTATGTATTTTTCATGCTGACAGGTTGGTTCTTCGATTGGACCCTACATTTGTACCAAAGGTCAATACCTTATTTCACAGGAATCAGGAAGTTATCCTGCTGGGCTTCTGTCCGAATCCTAGGCATCCGAGTAAGAGACATTGGCATATGTTAGATGTTTACTGGGCGCTGCGTAAATACGTCAAGTGGATGGAACGATTCAGATGCTCGGAGGCGCTCTTTGTCTCCTTACATCCCAGGACAATGGGCAAGAAAGTATCACCATCTACCATCGGTCGTTGGCTGAAGGCCTGCATCGCATTGGACTATGAGCGTCAGGCCAGGCCACCTCCTTGCCGCATCACAGCGCACTCAACCCCAGAGTGTGGCCACCATGGTGGCGTGGGCAACGCAGGCCTCTATCCTTGAGATTTGCAGAGCAGCCACGTGGTCTTCGCTGTTCATGAGGAATTATAAACTGGACATGTTCGCCTCGGCGGAGGCGGCGTTTGGGAGATAAGTGTTGCAATGGGTTCTACCAGCCGAGGGGACCCTGGACCAATCTGTTTCCCACCCAACATCAATTTAGCTTGGGTATATCCCATGCTTGGACTGTCCAAGCAGCGCACAGGAGAATGAACATTGGCTTACCTGAATGTTTGTTCTATGTGCGCTGCGGGAGAGTCCAACCCCACCCTGGTTCTGGTATGGTCCAGGGTCCAGGAGTGGTCGGTGTATTGGATGAACTATGTCTTCTCCAGATCTGGGTCTTCATTGAAAAAACTGGAGCTTGGCTGGAGGAAGAGGCGCAGCCAAAGAATTTGCAACTCAGTCCCTGGCCAATCAGATGAGAAGATAATCCATGCTTGGACTCTCCCGCAGCACACATAGAACGAATGTTCAGGTAAGCCAATGTTCAGTATATCAATGTTACTTTTTCTTGATTGTAATCAGAAACTGAAAGAACTTCGCAATCACTAACTAAAGAGGAATGGAAGTATGAAAGAAATGTGATCTTCAACAATCCAATCTAGTTAATTTGACTGAATAGAACAAAAACATGTTTAGACTAAAGGATTATCTATGTGAAATTGAATGTCTGAATCTCAAGCTCCACTTTTCAATTATATTCATTTCAATAGGGATTCAGTAAGGAAAGTTTATAGACTGACTGAGAAAATTTGGGGCTGTAGTCCATTATAGCAAAAACTATAATAGGGCTTTTCCTCAGTGATTCCTGGTATATTAAAAGGAATAACGTTACAGAATTGTTCACTCAACTATCATCCATAATTCATTATGCTGTGCCCTTTGGCAACTATCACAAAAATTAATCTGCAAAAAAAGGAAAAAACAAATTGGGCAATGAATGGATATGGGCAACACAAATTCATTTTGTACAGAGAAAAAGATCATGTGAGCCTCACCAGGTAGGCTGGGCGGGAAACATGACCAGATAAACTAATTCCACGTTAATGTAAAGCTACATTAACAGAATCTTGCAAGTATGAAATTACAAATTCTCCTGCTATCACCTTTATACCCTTAGGGGGTGTTTCCCTTCTGAGCCTCTTGCTGTAGCCTCTTGTGGGCTACAACATAGATCATTTTTACATTTGTTTCTCTGCTCATTATTCAGTTGTGGGCTTTCCCCTGCCCCTTTTATCTGACCATTTCCTAAATAGAAAGCTTTCATCCATCTTCCAGGGAAATTCCTGTATACCAGATGATACCTGCAGTAGTTATTTAAAATATTTCATCTCCACTGGAATTGATGTAATTTTGACAGATATATTTTAAAATATTTCATCTCCACTTTGTGACTACTGAACAATGCTAATTTGTAATTCCTCTGTAGCTCCTCTATTTCCTTCTGAGCAGAAATAGAGTTTCTATGGCTTACAGTTTAGAAATTTCAGTTTCTAATCTAAACTAAACCAAATTTAGTTAATTTTATTGCTTATTTGGCAAACAATTTCTGGAAGCTGAAAACAAGCTGAGTCAATATGCTACATGTTACTGCCTTCCTTCCTTCCTTCCTTCCTTCCTTCCTTCCTTCCTTCCTTCCTTCCTTCCTTCCTTCCTTCCTTCCTTCCTTCCTTCCTTCCTTCCTTCCTTCTCCATGAACACAAAAATCTTCCATAAAGGAATTTATAATTTGTGAAAAGATAGGAACATTTTCAATCATATAATCAGTAAAAATATTGTACACAATTAAACAAAGCAAAGGACCTGTGATATTAAGCCAAAAACATAGTTAAGAAAACTTAATTTTGATCTAGTGAATAGATGAGTTGACAAATTGTGATTACCTGACACATTACAAATTGAAACTCTGGGCTGAAGTACTAACTCTGATCATCTCTAGATGCAATCTGATTATGATTCCAGAAATAGCCTATTGTTTTGCCTCTGTTAACTAATGCACCAAAATTTAGAATCAGATGAAAAATGCAAGAAGAGAAGCTGTCTTCTTTGTATGTACCTGTAAGCATAGAAGATGCTGCTGTACATGGTTCCATAGAACAGCTAATACAAAAGCTTGGTCAAAGAAACTTAAATGTTTTCTTAGGTACTTTAATTTTATGATTCTTTTTATAAATCTTTTATAATTATTTGAATTTATGTTGAAAAACTGATTTATCTCTTGCATAATAGATTTTTCCCAGAAATTATTTCTAAAAATATAAGTAATACTGGCATATTGTTCACTTTTCAGTTTTGCTACAAGAAAAGAATCTATAGACAATTAAATCTTGATGAAAAACAAGTAGCCAAATTCCACACTAAGGTAAGTCCAAGTTCAAGCAAAAATATTTGATGTTAATGATATACTATAGACTTCTAGTTATTTTAAAGAGAAACAGATAAAAACATATTTAATATGTTCCAAGATTCTAGAAGTTCTAACAGAACAGTTAGAATATGACTTTGTGCAGACAAAATATGGATGGAAAGTAGAATGCAACTTTTTAGAAATTTTCGCATTGGAACTGTGAAACATCAGAAATAAGTTTCACATACCCAACTGAGATAGAAAAAAAATTCCAATATCTCACCTCCACATCTTCCCACATGTATGTTTATGCACTATAATCTAGATTAGTAAAGTGTGTTTTCACAATAAAAGAATTGGAACATATAGAAGGCCAGTGATCTCATCCATAGTACAGATTAGTTCATAAGAAGTTACCACATGTAGATATATAATCCAAACTAGTCTTGCCAATGGCAAGGGGCTATGAGAACTGGTGCAAGACACGTATGATGATAGGATGATAAAACTGCCAATCAAAGCACGGTAATGCTGTTGGAGGATTGAACTGAGGAGAGGAGGATTTGGAAAACAAGAAGTAGTCACAGAAGCCTGCTTTAGGAGACCCTTCAACCTATTAGAAAGATATGACTATATTTAGCATCAGGAAGGGCAAGTATTGATACTCTGTAGATACACTGAAATACTTAATGAACCAGTTTATAACTAAAGGTCACTGGGAGTTGGGCAGCGTATAAATGTAATTCATTATTATTGTTTCATTCATTATTATTATTAAATTTAATTGATTATTATAATAACCCATTTTAAATTATTTAATAGAAATGAGGTTAGGGTTAGAAGTGACTGATCCATCCTATATCTTTCCCCACGCTTCACCTAGTCATGTTATCTCAAAGTCCTAGAGAAACAAGAGTTAACATATAACATTTTGATTTTGAAAACCCAAAAGATACACTCACAACAAGAAGGCTGTTTGGCAGGTTCTGTGCTAGTTCTTTGTTTAAAATACTGTCGTCATCTTATAAGTTGAAAAAAATGTTAACAGTAATGTCTGGAGCAGAGAGTCATAAAAGGCAAGATAGTAGTCACAGCGGTTGATTGAAGCCTCACCTCTTTCTACATGTGTGCAATGTCAGTTAACTCTCCTGCAGACATTTGTACACATTAATGTTAATCTATGACCATGGAATATCTCAATTACATATAATATTGCTGTAGCAGTCAAGTACCCAGTAATGATCTAGAATTCAAACAAAATCTTTATCAGGGTAACAATGAGGAATATTTATGCAAATTATGGAAATAAAATGTTGTGTAACTAACCCAATGTGCATTGATTAGTTTATTATTTGCAAATTATCCTAATCTCCATTGGGCCTCCAAGCCATGGAAATTTTACAGACTTGTTTTTTTAGCAACTACAAAAGAATCTTGCTTCTAATTCTGCAAGGAGCATGTAGCCATTACAACTGATAGTCATTAATAATTTTATCCCTTATAATTTGGTCAATTGTAATTAACTCATGCATTTGTTAGACTGCATGTTAAATAATTCTAAACTTTCTGGAATGTCTTGTGAGACTTAAGATACATCCTACCTGAAATTTACAACCTAATCTCTGTTCTAAATCGGAAAATCATTTTATGTCTATGCATTTACAACGTTTCAATAATACATATATTCAAGAGTGCATAGATTTCATGTATAAAGTACCTTCCTTTACGATTTGTCCCTGAACTCGTATATCAGTGGTAAATAAGTAGTAGATAAGCAGATATGTTGAATATGGACAATTTCATCAATATTTATGTATGATTTTGTATCTAAAATCTATCATTTTTTTCCTGAAGTGAAATGCTTATCCCACAATAAATGTTTTTCAAATTAATACTTTCAGGCTAATTTTCGAAAATTTATGGACCTTGTTCATCACCGTTCAGTTGAAAAACTAATAAAGATGCTAGACCGAGGACTTGATCCTAACTATCATGACTTAGAAAGTGGAGGTATGAATTAAACCAAGCTGTTAGTAAGAGATTTATTTAATTAAAAAATGAAAAATGTTAAAAGCATAAAGTGTTGAAAATGCATAACAAAACCCTATTAGTTGACTTCTAGACAGTTTGTTTTCATTCTTGTCTACCCTAGAAACCCCACTAACTCTGGCAGCTCAACTTAGCAATACTGCAGAAGTAATCAAAGCACTGAAAAATGGAGGAGCTCATTTAGATTTTAGAGCCAAAGATGGAATGACAGCATTACATAAAGCAGCTAGAGCCAAGAATCAACTGACCCTGAAGGTAAATTGAACAAGGCATATTGTTTAATAAAAGAAATAGAAGTAAAAAGTTCTGCACTAATTTTCAGCGTGCTTAATGGGTTTTTAAATCTAGATTTGCTCAAAGGTTTCTATCTTTGGCTTTTGGCTTTCAAGACTTATTTTCAAAGAAGAATTCATTTGGTAAAAAGGAAAAGGATGTGGAAACTTTACTTTGTTAATTGTCATACAGTGTAATATTTGTCTTTAGGAAAATGGAATATAGGTAGTTCTTGACTTACGACCACAACTAAGCCCAAGATTTCTGTTGCTAATTGAATCATTTGTTAAGTAAGTTTGCCCCATTTTATGGCCTTTCTTGTCACAGTTGCTAAATGAATCACTGCGGTTGTTAAGTTAGTAACACAGTTGTTAAGTGAATTTGGCTTCCTCATTGACTTTGCTTACCAGAAGGTTACAAAAATGATAATAGAATAGAATAGAATAGAATAGAATAATAGAATTTTTTATTGGCCAACTGTGATTGGACACACAAGGAAATTGACTTGGTGCATATGCTCTCAGTATACATAAAAGAAAAGAAAAGTTCATCAAGAATCATAAGGTACAACACTTAATGATAGTCCGGGTACAAATAAGCAATCAATTCATATTAGGAACCAGTCAATATAAATTGTAAGGATACAAGCAACAAAGTTACAGTCATACAGTCATTAGTGGGAAGAGTTGGGTGATGGGAACAATGAGAAGATTAATAGTAGTGCAAACTTAGTAAATAGTTTGACGGTGTTGAGGGAATTATTTGTTTAGCAGAGTGATGGCGTTTGGGAAAAAAACTGTTCTTGTGTCTAGTTGTTCTGGTGTGCAGTGCTCTATAGCGTCGTTTTGAGGGTAGGAGTTGAAACTCTTTGTGTCCAGGATGTGAGGGGTCTGTAAATATTTTCACAGCTCTCTTTTTGACTCGTGCAGTATACAGGTCCTCAATGGAAGGCAGGTTGGTAGCAATTGTTTTTTCTGCAGTTCTAATTATCCTCTGAAGTCTGTGTCTGTCTTGTTGGGTTGCAGAATCAAACCAGACAGTTATAGAGGTGCAGATGACAGACTCAATAATTCCTCTGTAGAACTGTATCAGCAGCTCCTTGGGCAGTTTGAGCTT
The DNA here is from genome assembly GCA_023053685.1 of Diadophis punctatus similis. Classification (NCBI taxonomy): domain Eukaryota; kingdom Metazoa; phylum Chordata; class Lepidosauria; order Squamata; family Dipsadidae; genus Diadophis; species Diadophis punctatus. Next base: position 252,829,021 of record JALIGW010000001.1, on the reverse strand, counting down.
TCTGAGTTGGCGCAGAAAGAATTCTTTGTTGTGCTTTTTTGATGATGTTTTTGATGTTAGGTGTCCATTTTAGATCTTGCGATATGGTAGAACCTAGAAATTTGAAGGTCTCTACTGTTGATACTGTGTTGTCTAGTATTATAGAATAGTCTAGAATAGAATAGTTGAGTCGGAAAGGACCTTGGAGGTCTTCTAGTCCAACCCCGTTTAGACAGGAAACCCTATACCAGGGTTCGGCAACCTTAAACACTCAAAGAACCATTTGGACGCATTTCCCACAGAAAAGAAAACACCGGGAGCCACAAAACTCTTTTGACATCTGAAATGAAGATAACACTGCATATATCATTTTTTTACCTTTATGCTATGTATAAAAAACCTTATTTATTCATGTTTGGCCTACCGGGGGTTGAAAAGCTCAATAAATTGCATGCCGGCAGCTGTTGCACATTGGTGGTTGTGACGCATATTTTGAGCGACAGGGAACTGCAGCAGAGGAATGAGCCGCAGGTTGCTGACCCCTGCCCTATACCATTTCAGACAAATGGTTATCCAATCTTTTCTTAAAAACTTCCAGTGTTGAAGCATTTACAACTTCTGGAAGCAAGTTGTTCCACTTATTAATTGTTCTAACTGAGAAGGAAATTTCTCCTTAGTTCTAAGATGCTTCTCTCCTTGATTAGTTTCCACCCATTGCTTCTTGTTCTACCCTCAGGTGCTTTGGAGAATAGTTTGATTCCCTCTTCTCTGTGGCAGCTTCTGAGATATCGGAACACTGCTGTCATGTCAACCCTAGTCCTTCTTTTCATTAAACTAGACATACCCAGTCCCTGCAACCGTTGTTTATGTGTTTTAGCCTCCAGTCCCCTAATCATCTTTGTTGCTCTTCTCTGCACTCTTTTTAGAGTCTCGGCATCTTTTTACATCCAAAACTGGATACAATACTCCAAGTGTGGCCTTACCAAGGCATTATAAAGTGGTATAAAGTGATCACATGACCCCAGGGACAGTGCAACTGTCATAAATATGAGTCAGTTGCCAAGCATCTGAATTTTGATCATGTGACCATGGGGAATGCTGCAATGGTCATAGGTGTGAAAAATAGTCATAAATCACTTTTTTCAGTGCCGTTGTAATTTCGAACAGTCACTAAATGAACTGTTGTAAGTTGAGGACTACCTGTAGTTCAAAGGTTATTAATCAAGGTGCTTTCAATCAAATTATGTTTCTTCTGCTGGTTCTTTAATGATCACTAATTTTGCTTTGTAAATTTGAAAGCACACAGATTATGCTTGTAATGCAAGCACAGATTCTAGATTCAGTCTCCTGAATTATTAGAAATTGCAATATTAATCCTATAAATTTCACTGTAGTGACAAAAACTTGCAGAAGGTGAGAAAATAAATGAATTATCCCCTTTGTCTTTATTGCAAATTTGGAAAACAGACTTTCTAAGTAAAATGTACTACCCAGCAGCATCCCCACATGGGGAGTGGGAGATGAAGGAGAATTGGTCTAATAAAAGCAAGAGTTCTGATGGCATAATTCAAGCCTGTACCTTTTCTATGTATTTCATTATGTCTCTTGACTTTCAAAAATAAATGTTGTTTGCATTCAAGATTCTGCAGACATTACTGGAACTTACTATTGTAGTCTGATCTTTTAATTCTAAAGACTAGCTAGCAAAAGTTCTCTAGGTTTAATGCAATGTATTTCCAAGTAAATAGTCATGCTATTCATACCTTTGTGTATTTAACAATCAGAAACATACTTGCTTTGCAGAGCACACAAATTTATAATGTGGTTGTTTACTTTTTCTTAGTGTAATGTAAGAATCCAGCAAATTATGGTTTGCAAACCATAATCTATGGATTAGTATTATTTATAAAACCATCGTTCTGTTTAGTCAACAAATAATTGCTTAACCAAAAGAAAACAAACAATGTAGTTATATGGTTCACTATATTCTCTTAGGGCTGTTCTCAAATAAGAATTCATTGGACTGCATGATCAGTTTACCACTATACTGAAAAGGATAAAATGTAGAAATAACAAACAATTCTCCTTCAGCATTTTGTTAAAACTTAAAATTACTTTACAGACTCTCTTAGATCTTGGAGCATCTCCAAACTACAAAGATAGCTGTGGGTTGACACCACTGTATCACACTGCTGTAGTAGGAGGGGAACCATCTTGCTGTGAGTTGCTACTACATGAACATGCTACGGTTGGTTGTAGAGACGAAAATGGATGGCAGGAAATCCACCAGGTAGAAAAGATACACTGAGATAATTATCAATTTTGCTGAGACACTTTTATCTTTTGCTCAAATATTTGGTAATTGCATAATCCATTCTGAAATCAGTTGCACGGAATTCTCCAAATCCATTGTACTTTAAAAAAATTGCTTCAGTAAAAGTGATTTTAAACAAAACTGTTCTTTACTAAAATCATACAACAATTTGAAACATATTTTTATCCCTATGTATAATACTGTATACAGTATATAGAAAGACTATGAGTTCTAGTTCTGCCATGAAAGCCCTCTGGGGCTTTCATAGACCAGTCAGTGGTTGTTGTCCAAATCATACAACAATTTGAAACATATTTTTATTGCTATGTACTGTATAATACTGTATATAGAGAGACTGTGAGTTCTAGTTCTGCCATGAAAGCCCCTCTGGGGCTTTCATGGACCAGTCACTTGGACCAGTCACTCTCTCAGCACAACTTCCCCCACAGGGTGGTTGTTGTGAAGAAAATAGAAGGAGGGAGGCTGTGTTCGCTACCATGAATTCTAGATAAAAATAATGAAGGAGGAAATTCAATTCAATTCAATACAATACAATACAATACAATACAGCATAGCGCAGCACAGCACAGCACAGCACAGCACAGCACAGCACAGCACTGCACTGCACTGCAATGCAATGCAATGCACAGCAATGCAATGCACAGCAATGCACAGCAATGCAACGCAATGCAATGGAATACAATGGAATACAATGGAATACAATACAGATGATGTACTGGATATTTGTATGCTAACATACTGCTCTAGTGCCTATTCACTCGTGCACATAAATTATTTATGTGTATTCATTTTTATGAAAGCATTAGCTTTTTGATGATTTTTAACTCTCAGTAAAATATTCATGATGTTACACTGTTGGTCCTTTCTGTGTCCTTTGCTCAGTTCAACTTTATTATGAGGAGACAATGTATGTATTTTGTTTTAGTAATTTCTTTAGTTGTGTCTGACGTTTCTCTAAATAGCTACTTTATGTTTCTTGATAACAGATGTTAATTTTGTAACAAAATGAAAAAGTTATTTATTGTATTGGTAAAAAGATAATGAAAAGATAATAAAAGGTGTAGGTACATTTCTACTTCTCCTTGAAGGAAAGTTTTCATAGAGTGATTAAGCCCCATAGTTCCTGTTGTTGAAAAGAGGGTCTTTAACTATTAGAATTGAATCTGCTTTAATTTTAAAGCAGGTGCATGTATTTCTTTTAGAACAATCATTCTAAAGTTCGTCTCAGTTCTTATAGTGCCCTCTTGAGCTGATCGATAGAATTAACTTCACTGGGCAATGCTGAATTTTCTCATTTAGCATATAATATCAGTAGTTCTGAGAATTTTTGAGGAGTTAAGCCATAAGTGTGCTCATAAGACAGACCCTACCATGTTTAACTTAATCATGGTTTAGTTAGCACATTTAAGGTTAGGGTTAGTAAGTGATTAAAAATTTGGCATAAATAAATTTCCAACTGAAAAACCAGGATAAATATCTTTAAATATCGGGACGAAGAGCAGATTAAAAAAAAACTAGATAAAATTCTTTTAGAGTTATATCTTGAATTAAAAAATCACAGATTTATATGTAATTTCCCCCTAAGGAAAGTGCTACACTTTAAAGACACCTTTATGTATTTCACTCATTTCTTGTCTGTCTTGTATACAGCATGTATAGATTTTGCTTTCATTTCCAGTAAGCTTTTGTTGACTGTCATATATTTAGTCATAATTTTCTAATAAAGCAATTTTGTGTACAGGTAATCCTCGACTTACGACCACAATTGAGCCCAAAATTTATGTTGCCAAGTGAGAAATGTATTAAGTGAGCTTTGCCCCATTTTATGACTTTTCTTGCCCCATTTGTTAAGTGAATCATTGCAGTTGTTAAATTAATAACATGATTGTTAAGGGAATCTGGTTTCCCCATTGACTTTACTTGCCCCGTAAGGTTGCAAAAAGTGGTCACATGACCCCGAGACACTGCAACTGTCATTAAATATGAACCAGTTGTCAAGCATCCAAATATAAATTACGTGACCATGGGGATGCTGCAACGGTCATAAGTGTGAAAAATGGTCATAAGTAACTTTTTTCATTGCTGTTGTAACTTTGAACAGTCACTAAATGAACTGTTGTAAGTTGAGGACTACCTTTATTCTGTATTTCCTAGTTTTCATTAAGAACAATCACAAAAATTCAGTGTTAGTGCTTTTAGCTATACATATAGTCCTCAAATTGCAACCACAATTGAGAGCAGAATTTTGGTTGCTCAACAAGTGGAACATGTCCAATTTTACAATATTTTTTGCCATAGTTGTTAAGTGAATCACTGCACTTATTAAGTGAATCTGGCTTCCCCGTTGACTTTTCTTGTCAAAAGCTGCCTATCAAATGTCAATCACATGAGACTGGGATGCTGCAGCTGTCGTAGCTACATAGCAATAGCAATAGCAATAGCAATAACATTTAGACTTATATACCGCTTTATAGTGCTTTACAGCCCTCTCTAAGCGGTTTACAGAGTTCAGCATATTGCCCCCAACAATCTGGGTCCTCATTTTACCGACCTCAGAAGGATGGAAGGCTGAGTCAACCTTGAGCCTAGTGAGATTTGAACAGCTGAACTGCTGAACTGCAGTGCTGCACTTTAACCACTGCGCCACCTCAGTTCTTACATACCAGTTGCCAAGTGCTCAAATTTTCATCACGTAACCATGGGGATGCTGCAACAGTTGTAAATGTGAGGACTAGTTGTAAATCACTTTTTGTGGTACTGTTGTTGACTTTGGTCACTAAAAGAATGGTTGTAAACGGAGGGCTACCTGAAAGACAGATCAGGTTGGTTTACGTATATCTATGATATAACATGGACAATGTAATTACTTAACTGGGGTAAAAGCAACCTTTCTCAATCTGATGACTTTCCTGATACTTGAGAATGCAACTTTAAGATTTCCTTAGGTAGGACATACAGTACTTACGAATAGACAGGGAATATTGATGTAATACAACCATGTTTTTTCCCCTACTAATTGTGCAGGATGTGATATGTCTTCTTCTGATGAAGAAGCCATCTGTTCCAAGTTGGTTTTTTCCCCAGTCATTTCAGACACAGGCACATATTAGATATATACATATAGATACACACACACACACACACACACACACACACACACACACACACACGATACCACTATTTGCAGCCAACTTTTTTTCAGCTTTTAAAAGAATTGTTTTGTTAGGTTGATGGTATGTGGGTGCTGCAAACCATAGTTTTGTGCATTTCATAGATAGCCTACTGCATAATTTTATTATTCATGGATTTTCATTATTTTGTTGCTCTGGAAAGTTCTGTTCTATGGTTGGAAAGTTCATGACACAAGTAAGAAGTAAAAATAAAATAGAAGCTTTCTGTTTGTAGATGACTCCCCCCCTTTTTTCCCCCCAGTATACACTGCAGGACAAACAAGCAGAAAACTAGTAAGGTGCGTCCATGAACACCAGTTAGAAGACATGATGGAAATTCCTTAATTTCACAAAACAAGTTCCAATTGAATCATAGTTTCAACTGGGAAATTGTGGGCATCCTTAGACCAAGTTAAATTCCAAAATGCTAAGGAATTCCCGGAAGGTTGGCATAATCAGTCATCAATAGAAACATAGAGATAAACCACATGTACCCACCATTCAAGAGAGAGAATTTAAAAAAAGCTAGAAGGAAACAAAAAGACTAGTACACATCCTCTCCAGCAGCCACCACCCAGATAAGCAGGGATTAACATCAGACAAACAATCAAGCAGTCAACAATACTCTAATCAAGGAAAAAACAAGGAGAAGACAACATCCCCACCAGCATTGGCAGGGCAAGCTACTGTATACACTATACAGGGAGCAATCCCCACACTCACTAGCACTATTAATCTTACCTAGTGAGGTAATAAAATGTATGTATGCAAATAACGAAGCTCAGAGAGTTCAAACCTATTTATGTATATAAATAGTAATAAATAAATTTTATATACAGACCTACCCATGTGATTTATATCATAAGGTTATCTTCACTAGTTACAATTGTGGCCTTGCTATATGTATAAGTTTTCTGTATATTAAAATGATGCCATAAATAAATATTTGGCTTGAGTTTGAGGTAATAGAGCAGTGAATCATAAAGTGCTTTTAATTGGTTTTAGCTAATTCTCAACAAATGTTTAATCACATCTCAGAAACATCATTTTAGTGCCATCTAGTGGCCTTTTTATATTACTTTGAGGTTTATGAGTAGATAATTTCAGACTGTTCTTTGTTGTACTTGGTGCTATTTTAAATCTCTCTCTCCCTCTTTTCCTCCTCCTCCTCCTCCTCCTCCTCCTCCTCCTCCTCCTCCTCCTCCTCCTCCTCCTCCTCCACCACCACCACCACCACCACCACCACTACTACATCTATCTATCTATCTATCTATCTATCTATCTATCTATCTATCTATCTATCTATCTATCTATCTATCTATCTATCTATCTATCTATCTATCTATCTATCTATCATCTATCTATGGACATTTTTATTATTAGCTATCCATTTCATTAGGGTGTTAATAGAGAAGGACCATATTATGACAATTCTTTCTAACGAGAGGATATGAGAAGTTAAATTCTTTATTTATGACTTTTTTTCTCTGTTTTGTAACAGAGTTTAGGGGCTAGATATATAAATTTGTAGTGTTTAGGGGCTAGATATATAAATCTCTAATTAAAGTATTGCTTAAATGTTTCACCATCCGGTGTTTTAATACTTTTGAAAATGGGCCCACTAGAGTCGCTCTTAAAAAAACAATTGCAGACAGTCACTTTATTAATTAAATAGTTGGTATAGTTACACATTTCATCTGTCTCAAGCAGACACAGCAACCTTATCAGTTGTTATGTACTGAATTATAATTTTATGTAAGGTTTCAGTCACCAAACAACATTTTTACTTCTAAAATAGTTTTTAAATTATTTTAAAATAAATCTTAAAAAATAATTAAATGATTGAATCTCACAAGTTTGCACACAGAGCATAGAATGGTTGTGAGAATTTGGCCATTAAAAAACCAAACTGGTCAGTTGGTTGTGTCAGTATTCACCATCTATAACTTGTGCATATAATACTGAAAGCCTTAGGGATATAAATGACATATTACATTACAATTGACTTACTTTTTAATTAAAATATGAGTATTTTATTTTATAGGCCTGTCGATATGGGCATGTCCAGCATTTAGAACATTTTCTGTTTTATGGAGCAGATATGGGAGCTCAGAATGCATCTGGAAACACAGCATTGCATATCTGTGCACTTTACAATCAGGTTAGTTATTACAGTTTTGCTATTGAGAAATATTCTTTTATGAATAAATATAAAAATAAATAAATATTCTGTTATGCATGGGTACTATGGTTTTCTTTCATGTGGGAATGAAAATTTAAGTTACTGTTTCCATACATAATGCTTAGTTTTTTTCAGTCAAGCAATTACAGGTAGTCCTCAACTTACAACCACAATTGAGCCCAAATTTCTGTGGCTAAGTGAGACAGTTGTTAAACGACAGTTATTTGCCCCATTTTATGACCTTTGTTGCCACAGTTGCTAAGTGGATCACTTCAGTTGTTGAGTTAGTAACATGACTGAAGTGAATCTGTCTTCTCCATTGACTTTGCTTGTCAGTAGGTCACAAAAGGTGATGACCCCAGGACACTGCAACCGTCATAAATATGAATCAATTAAATTTTGATCACGTGACTGTAGGGATGCTGCAGCAGTTATGTGAAAAATGGACATGTTACTTTTTTCAGTGTTGTTCTAATGTCACTAAATGAACTGTTGTAAGTCGAGGACTACGTGTAGTTGCTCCTGCTAATGTATATAATTCAATGTTTATATAACAATAGTATAAATATGGTTCTTTGAGGACCTGTGAACTTCAACTCCCAGAATTCCTGAGCCAGCTGTGCATGCATGTATGGCTCAGGAATTCTGGGAGTTGAAGTCCACAGGTCCTCAAAGAACCATAGTTTGCCCACCCCTGTATTAATCTTTGCATGAGTCAATGTTTTATGTATGGATATAGAAACTTACTATGATCTAGTTGTTTCAAGTCTGGAAATTTCCAGATAGAAAACTATTACATTACCTCTTACAGTAGATCCATATGATCAGAAAATAAATGAGGTGTTCACATATTTTACAGAATATTGCATCTCTGGAATGCTGGTTTTTTATACACCGCTATTTTGGGGAAATTTTAGGCAGGATTTTTGAACACTTGTAGCAGCTGGCCACAACAGCATGATTCACATGTATTGTTGGTCCATTTGCTTGATTTTTCCTTAGGTTAATGTGTGGTAAGTTTAAATTACAATTTTGAAAAAAATCTGACTTTGAATTATGTTTGGTGTAATAAGCCAGTTGATGTAATAATGTTTGGATGTCAGTTCTAAAGTAGTAGTACTAAAAGGATTCATACAAAGTTTTAGAAGGAGACTACCTTAGGGCATGGGTGTCAAACTCGCGGTGTCACATTGCCGTCACATGATGTTTCAAGACGGTTTTTCCCTTTGCGGAGCTGGAGTTGGCGTGGCCTGCGTGTGACGCATCCGGCCACTTTGACACCCCGCCTTAGGAAGTCATCTATCAAAAACTTTAAAATATATGCCATAATGCATCTATTTGGAATGTCTTCAGTATATTTTATTCTTTGGAATAGTGCCAGGTGTTTGGATATTCCTGCATTTACTGTAGCAAGATCAAGTTAAAGCAGCGGTTAATGATTTTCTGCCTAGTTAACAATTCTGCATCTTCTTGAAATGTCAAAATGGGAGTAGTGAAGAGATGAAGCTATGATTTGGGTGCTGAAAAACAATAAAAGAAAATAATGAAATAATAACTAAAGTTTAATGGTTTAACATGGCTAGATTTTTTTCATACAAACAGCTGGAGATTTTACAAGAACAAGCAGAAGTTAATTATTTGCCCTTGTCATTTTACCCATCAAAAGGAAGCAATTTATTAATTAGTTGATATATAACCATATTTGTATAAATACACAGTCTGAATATGAGAAATAACACATTTTTATGCTATGTATCTCTGTCTGTTTTTGATGTTATGCATAAATGATATCTTCCTGCATCACACAAATTATCTAGGTTTTAGTATTTGATCAGTCCCCAAAACTTTAACATTACAGTGTTGGGTTTCTAAGGCTGCTCTGTGTTAGAAATACCCAAGTAATAAGGCCTGTTGTAACATCTGTTAAAACATCTGCTTCTTAATTACTGCTCAATTGTGAAAACCTTGTCAAAGCAAATATTTCCTTTTCCTTCCTATGATAAAATGCCTGTTCGTTTTAAAAATGATTAGTTGTTGGAGATAAATTTATCAGTATGATTAGAAAAAAATGCAAAAAGACACATATCATGGGTAAAAAAGTAGCATAACTAACAAAGAATTCTCTGCTTCAGTCCTATATTTGAGGATAGAAGTTGGAAGATAAATTATATTTCATTTTAATGTATGCCGATTAGTGTACATTCAAAGTGACAAAGTTATTCTAAGTCTCAGTTTAATTTAATTTTTACTACATTATCCATCCTCAAATATGGGTCTAGGTCTAGGACAACTCGCCATGGCCAACTTGCTGCAGCCAACTCACGACAGGACAACTTGCCATGGTCACTCACCACGGGATAGAACAAGAGTTACACTAATATTGAAGAAATGGTGGAATAGAATCATTAAAGAAAGGATGCAAAAGGAGGGACAAAATGAATTGTGAATGACAAAAATTAAAATAATTTCTTAATTATTTTAAATAATTAAATTGAATTGTTGAATTTTCCCGCAGCGAGTTGTCCTGCGGCGAATTGTCCTGTGGTGAGTGGCCCATGGACAGTTGGCCACGGCAAGTTGTCCCATTCCATGATTTCTTTGAGTTCTTAAGACTTGAAAAAACTTGACTTAATTTGCCTTAAAAAAATCCAACCCAACCAATCCTCAAAGAGCTTTAAATGTTGGACCATCTTCTCTATTGGTGACAATGTTTCAGCATCACTTCTCTCTGCTGGCCTTGGAGGCTCAAGAAGTGCAATTTTCAGCCTGAAAATGATTGCCATCCCTGACTGAGTTGCTGGGGGGGGGGGATTTATCTCTGGTGGCTTATCAAAACCTTTTTACTTGTTTATCTTGGAGATGAAAGTTCTATTGGTCTTAATTTAGAAGAATGCAACATAAGAGTATTTCAGTCTGATTGAAGGTAGTAGTGATTAGGATGAATGCATTTAATAAATCAGAAACTACTGCAAACAGTAGACATAAAAAAAAATACATTCACTACTGTGTACTTTAGTATTTGTGAATCTTTCCGGGGAGAAAGCATAGTCTAACAAATGATAGTTAGGAAGTGTAGTTGTGATCAATAATATATGGCTTAAGGTAGGGGTCCCCCAACCCTCGTTGGGGAAATGGATGGCACAAGCGAGCGAAGCCCCCTCCTGTGCATGTGCAGGATCAGGCAGCACACAAAACCATACTCCCCCCGGTCCACAGAAAAACTGCTCTCCACAGAACTGGTCCCTGGTTCCCAAAAGGTTGGGGGCTGCTGGTTTAAGGGGTCTTTGGTGCTCTCTGAGCTTGGTTGTTTTCTTACAGATGTTTCATTACCCAAACTAGTTAACATCATCAGTGCTAGTAGGGGGTGGGATTTGCTCTCAGTTTACATTCTAATGCAATGATGGCGAACCTATGGCATGCGTGCCACAGGTGGCACGCGGAGCCATATCTGCCGGCACGCGAGCCATTGCCTAGCTCAGCTCCAGTACGCATGTGCGTGCCGGCTAGCTGATTTTTGGCTTGCATGGAGGCTCTGGGGGCGGTGTTTTCGGCTTCTGGAGGGCCTCCGGGAGGATGGGGGAGGGCGTTTTTGCCCTCCCCATGCTCCAGGGAAGCCTCTGGAGCCTAGGGAGGGCGAAAAAATGGGCCTACCGGGCCCACCAGAAGTTGGGAAATGGGCCATTTCCGGCCTCCAGAGGGCCTCTGGGGGGGCGGGGGAGGCCGTTTTTGCCCTTCCCGGGCAGTGAATTATAGGTGTTGGCACTCGCGCATGTGCGATAGCACACACGCATGCACTTTCGGCACCCGAGGAAAAAAAGGTTCGCCATCACTGTTCTAATGGATTACCCTGTTAGTGTTGATGAGGGTAGTCTTGGTGGTTGTTTGGTTGGGCTGTTAGCTTGTTTGGCAGTTCTTTGATGGGGGTATTGTTTACTTCTTGATTGTTGATCTGATGTTAATCTTGGTGTTAATCTATATTCATCTGGGTGTTGATTGCTGGTGGGGAAGTATTTTGGTCTTTTGTTCCCTTTTTGACTTGTTGATTGTCTCTTGTATGGTATGTAGATGTTTTTTATGTCTATGTGCCTATTGTTGGCTGATTTGCCAGAGTGTCAGGCTCCCAGGAATTCTCTAGTATTTTTGGACTTGGATTGGTCTAGGATGGTCAGTTTCCCAGTTGAAATTATGTTTAAGTGTAAAATTAAACAATTTTCATCATGTTCTTCTAACTGCTAATTGGTATTAATGGAAGTATTCTGCTATTTGTCCTAGGAGTATGAGTGTAGATAACCTATGTTGTAGATGACTCCTGTTTTTCCTTCTGGGTCTTTTGGTTTAACTATGATGTTTTGGAGGGATTTACTTGGTTTTAGTTGATGCCATGTGGTCATAATAGTCTTTGGTGCTTTCTGAGATACTTTTGATATATGGCAGTGTGTTATCCTTTTTACAGCTTGTGCTAGTTATGCTATATTGGGATGAATGGTCAGACACTTTTTGATGAATTTGTGTGGAAATCCATTTTGTTGGAAGATGTATAGATAATCTGTTTCCTTTTTCTGCTGTTCAGGGTTGCTGCACTGCTTGTCTGAATAGTGTTCTTACACAGCTTCACAGGAGGTTGGGTCATTAATGTTGTGGTGGGGCACTTGGTTGGTGTGGGTACTTTATCTAGTTTATTTAGTGCAAACTGTGTCGCTTTATTGGGCAAGATTTTAAAAGTGATTTTCCATTGCCTCCTTCCAAAGATTGAGAGACAGTGACTGGCCCAAGTCATCTGGATGGCTTTGTGCTCCACGCATGACTAGAACAATGTTTTATTTAACGTTTTACAATAATTCCTTAAGGCTATCAAAAGAACACTTTGAAAATCTGAAGCAAGCGATTGTATAAATGCCATCAACAAACCCTCCATCAGGCTAGTGCTCTCCAGATGTTTCAGCCTATAACCTCCTTAATTGGCTATACTGGCTTTAAAAACCAACACTTCTGTGGATAACCAGGGAGTCTGGCTCTGTACTACATTCTTATTCAGTTGTTTCAAACTGCTTCCAAAATGAATAGGCTGATCCACATCATTCCTCTCTCCAGATAGAGAAAGAGTTGTGAAAGAAATCCAGAAAAGGATGGTGACACTATCAGTCTCCAACTTAGCCTGAGACAAAAGAATTGGGCATTTCCTGTTGTCCAAAACAGAACAACTTTGATCCATGTTGGTTTAGGAGTATACATCAGTGGTGGGTTCCTACCGGTGCAGTCCAGTGCGCTGTTCCGGTAGGGACCCACCAATTGCGCAATTTGTGCACAACAGCTCCAGTGCCGTCTTCGCCGGTCTGTCACGTGGCGCCATCTTTTTTTCGAATTTTTGGCCTTTTTTTGCTTCCTGCACATGCACATAACCAAAATCTCGCAAGGGGACGCTCGTGCGCACGAGATTTGGAAGCAAGAAACCACCGAAATTGTGCTCACGCATTCCCTCGTGAGATTTTGGTGATTTTTTGCATCCTGCGCATTCGCGGAAGCAAAATTGCGTGAGGGGATACACGCACATAGCGAAGGGACGCATGCACGAAACGTGATGATGCGCGCGCAGCACACTGGTAGCCAGGTAAGAGGAACCCACCCCTGGTATGTATGTGTATGTATGCACTACGTTTCTCATTTTTGGGATGTGTATTTTGGATTGAGCTTCGGGGAAACAGTTCTTACAATGACAAACAGTGGTTCAGTTTCAGTTAGCGCTTACTGTAATTGATAAACACAGTAATAGAATGACTTTTTCTGAAAGCCTAGTTCCTGTCTAGGAGGGATTAGGATTATTATTAACAATTTTAAAAAGCCTATGTCTTCAGATGGTCTGCTTACTATTATGCATATAGAAACAAAGATTGTAACAATATACTTATTTACAGGATAGCTGTGCAAGAGTATTGTTGTTACGGGGAGCAAACAAGGAATTAAAGAATTATAATAATCAATCACCATTTCAGGTAAGAATAACTAAAGAAAACAATATTTTTGGTGTGTATTGTAGTTTAAATGGCAAATGAATATCATTTATATTTAGTGCATTGTGTAAAAAGTATTAATGTGAAATGAAAGTACTGTATAGAGTGGTTTGGTGGCCTAGAAGTGGAGCTCTTGCCTCACAGTCAGGAGCTGTGAGTTAGATCCTTGGTTGCTACAGATATTTCTCTCTCTGGGCAAAATGAGTAGTTGTCTGCTGCGAACTCCATATAGGGGTCAGGAAGGCATCCGGCCAATAAATGCTCAGCTTCATTTAGTCACCGTGAGACTCCACCCTGATGCATGGGATTGCAAGGTTGTTCTTTTTTAAAAAAAGTACTGAACACTAATTTTCATACATGTCTATATTACTCTTTGTGAAGATCAGGGTTGTTTAGAGGATGTATTATGCTTTCAGTAATTTTGTGATAGATAGAAGGCTACAATACATGAAATGCTGGTTTAGTAGAATTTTGATGTGTCCCATTTTGTTAGATTTTGTAAATATATGCCTATATAATAAACTGTCTGTGTATATAAAGGTATATAAAGAATTTAATATTTCCACTTGATGTGCAAAGTTAAAATGTGGAATGAATAAAATATTTGTTTTTTAAATATACTATTTTTGTCATTTTCCATAGGAAAGTATACTAATATAGAGATCAACTTCTGTTTCAAATTAAGAAAGTGAACAAAAGTAATTAGAAATATGGTCACAATTGTTTTCTCCTTCCTGATTTTTTTCAGTTCAGTTCAGTTTTTCAGTAGCATAAAAATGGAAGGCAAATTGCATTATGTAATTAACATAGCCATATAGAAACGTATTTAGCTGATTCTAGTTCACTGAATAAACTTTTATGCATGGTAGACATGTTCCAAAATGTTCACCAAACTGTAATCTGAAGTAGCACCATCTGGAATTCTATCATTTTGACTCACTTACTACTTCACTTATGGTAGTATATAAAATTATTTTGAGATGCTAGTGATTTCTCAAGGATACTCAATAAGCTCAAGATAGGAAAAAATTATTTAAATTTGAATTTTCCATAACGAAAATCATACTAGTATCTGTGTATCTTTATACTATAGATACTATACAGTTCCTATTGTGGAATATTGGTTATAGTACTCCCACCATGCGAGTGATTCTCTAGATTAAAACTCTGAGTTACATAAAATAGTGTAAGTATGCTTGGGGTAAAACTAGGCTTTAGTTATGCTTATGGCTCAAGATCTTGATATTTACAAGACCATTTTTTCCAAATAATTTCTGCTCATTCAGAACAGAATGCCTATTGAGAGGTACAGCAAGAAGGCTCTGTGAGGTATGCCCTCTTCTATGCTCCTAGATGAAGGCAAGTTTATTCTCATGGCTTTTGAAGCTTGTTAAAATGTAGCTTTTCTTGATGGTTTTTGGAAATTAAATAGTACTGGAGTCATTGGCACCAGACGGATAAATATAGTATGGATTATATTTTATTTTTAGTGTATGGTCAGTGATGAAATCTAAAAATTTTCCCTACCGGTTCTGTAGGCGTGGTTTATTTTGTGGCTGTGGCTTGGAGGTCAGGTGGGTGTGGCTTCAGGTGGGCATGGCTTGGTGGTCAGGTGACGAGCGCAGCGCGTCTTCCTCCCCCCAACCCCAGCATCGGCCTTACCTTCTGCTGCTGCTGCTGCTGCAGTGGTGCCAGCGCCACTCCGGGATGGTAAGCGGATGTCCCGACTCCAGCATGACATCAGGCTGGCCGGGATAGGACCAGAGCGCATGTGCAGCCCCAGGACATCCACTTCATTTGTATATTTACAAATGAAATGTTCTCAAACTACTCAGTTTACCCTTTCCTAAACTCATTTAATTCTTCCTTCAAAACATCTTTTTCTGTTGTACAAGTCTCCAGAGTGTTAGCAGGAATCTAACATTATTATTTTTTTGCCACAATGCTAATTAAATTGCTAGGTCAGTAGTCTAAAGGCGATAGTCTATCACCTTTTTAAAAGACTGAGACAATAATGCTGCTGTACCATTCATCAGGGATAAGCCCAGAATGACTGATATGACTAAAATAATGTTACAATACAGAGGCTCACCAGGTTAGCTTATTCACCACATAGCTTATTTCACCACAGAGCAGAGCTTCACCTGCTGTTCTTATGGAGGCAAATATTTAACAATACTCTTTTTCTGATTCTGTTATCCTTTTGGGTACATTTCTTAGGTCATTGCTATGTTTTTTTTTAACTGGTGCTCTTATTTTGTGCACCACTTAAACCCTTTCAAGTTTGTAGCAGTACATATGCTATAAATAATAAATACTAACCAAAAATGCAAAAATGACTTTTATTTTATTCTTAAACCATTAGCATTGAAGGCTGAAACTGGCATGAATAAAAATAGAGCAAGCAACACAATTGATTGTTTCCCTACCTTACCCTACTTAGATAGGAAAGTAGGAAAATAGAAGTAGGAATCTATAGGTTGGTGATAGCTGCATGTTACCTTCCAGTGAATGGTAGTACATTATTGTATTGTATTGTATTGGAATGGGATCAGGTTTTGGAGAAAAACTGAACATCCTGACTGAATGTGATCCATATGGAAAAAATTACTTTTTTTAGGGTTAGGGTTAGGGTTGGGGTTAATTAATTTTCTACTATGTTTGGAAGTTTACTGGTAATATGCTTCATTTGACATGGGTTTGTCAAAAACAGATCATGCCAGACTAATCTTATTGCATTCTTTGATAAAGTGACAAAATTAGTGGACCAGAGGAATGCTGTCGATGTGGTTTACTTGGACTTCAGTAAGGCATTTGACAAAGTAGATCATAACCTACTACTAGATAAAGTAGAAAAATGTGGGTTAGACAGCATCACCACCAGATGGATTCGAAACTGGCTAACCAACCGCACTCAACATGTAGTGCTCAATGGAACTGCATCTACATGGAGGGAAGTATGCAGTGGAGTACCCCAAGGCTCTGTTTTAGGCCCAGTACTCTTCAACATCTTCATCAATGACTTGGACGAGGGGATAGATGGGGAACTCATCAAATTTGCAGATGACACCAAACTAGCAGGAATAGCCAACTCTCCAGAAGATAGGCTCAAGATACAGAAGGATCTTGACAGACTTGAACATTGGGCGCTATCAAACAAAATGAAATTCAATGGTGAAAAAAGTAAGGTTCTACATTTAGGCAAGAAAAACAAAATGCACAGGTATAGTATATGTGGTACTTTGCTCAATAGTAGTAACTGTGAGAGGGATCTTGGAGTCCTAGTGGACAACCATTTAAATATGAGCCAGCAGTGTGCAGCAGCTGCCAAAAAAGCCAACACAGTTCTAGGCTGCATTAACAGAGGGATAGAATCAAGATCACGCGAAGTGTTAATACCACTTTATAATGCCTTGGTAAGGCCACACTTGGAATACTGCATACAGTTTTGGTCGCCACGATGTAAAAAGGATGTTGAGACTCTAAAAAGAGTGCAGAGAAGAGCAACAAAAATGATTAGGGGACTGGAGGCTAAAACATATGAAGAACGGTTGCAGGAACTGGGTATGTCTAGTTTAATGAAAAGAAGGACCAGGGGTGACATGATAGCAGTGTTCCAATATCTCAGGGGTCGCCACAAAGAAGAGGGAGTCAAACTTTTCTCCAAGGCACCTGGGGATAGAACAAGAAGCAATGGGTGGAAACTAATCAAGGAGAGAAGCAACTTAGAACTAAGGAGAAATTTCCTGACAGTTAGAACAATTAATCCGTTGAAGAGCTTGCCTCCAGAAGTTGTGAATGCTCCAACACTAGACATTTTTAAGAAGATGTTGGATAACCATCTGTCTGAAGTAGTGTAGGGTTTCCTGCGTAAGCAGGGGGTTGGACTAGAAGACCTCCAAGGTCCCTTCCAACTCTGTTGTTGTTGTTGTTGTTGTTGTTGTTGTTGTTGTTGTTGTTATTATTATTATTATTATTATTATTATTATTATTATTATTATTATTATTATTATTATTATTATTATTATTATTATTATTATTATTAACATAAGAAATAAGCTTCTTTGTTCCCTTCCTATTTTGTCCTCCTGTCTCAAACAAGGATAAACAAACTTACCAGGTGCTGAATCACTTATTTCTATGCTTGAGAGTTTGATTCCATCAAAAGAGGCAATTATTTTTACTGATAATCTTAAAAATCAGATTGGAGATGGACAGTGTGCAATTTTAACTCTTTAGGTGTTATCCAAAGTTGAATGAAAAGAAGTAACTCATTTTGAACTGATTTTCCTAATTCATAGCCCTAAATAGAAGAGTCATGGGTTATGTGAGAAAAAATTGCATTAGGGAAACAATCAAATACCGTATTTTTTGGAGTATAAGACGCACCTTTTTCCTCCCTAAAAGTGGCTGAAAATTTGGGTGCGTCTTATACTCTGAATGTAGCTTTTTTGGAGCTTTTTTTCCAGCCCTAACTAGGTGCTAACTATCTTCCCAGCTCTACCTTTTTCATTGTTACTCTCTCCGAAGAAGGTTTTTCCAGCCCTAAGTCTTTGCAGGATTTTTTTCATTGCTCTACTTGCTCCGAATAAGGTTTTTCTAGCCCTAACCAGGTGCTAATGATCTTCCCAGCTCTTACTGGCTTGCAGGTTCTTTCATTGTTACTCTCTCTGAAGAATGTTTTTCCAGCCCTAAGTCTTTGCAGGGTTTTTTTCATTGCTCTACTTGCTCCGAATAAGTTTTTTTTCTAGCCCTAACCAGGTGCTAATGATCTTCCCAGTCTTACTGGCTTGCAGGCTCTTTCATTGTTACTCTCTCCGAAGAAGGTTTTTTTAAGTCCTAACCAGGGGATAAAATAATGTGCTGAAGCTGACCAGGCTAAGGACACTAGCCAGATGAATACCTGGTAGGCAGATTTTTTCCCTATTTTCCTCCCAAAAAACTAAGGTGCGTCTTATACTCCGGGGCGTCTTATACTCCGAAAAATACGGTACATCAGTAGTTTTCTCCTATATTTAATTTGGTTTTAGAAACACTAGCTTAATTAGACAAGGTAAATATAAGGTATATAAGTAGCATACAAATATATGTAGATAATATTGGGATTTTCTCAATAATTACCAAAATTATATAATTTGTACATATCAGCATAGCAATATTACAATATTTTTGGATATAAAGTAAAGTGGAACACTTATAACATTGTGCCACTAGTGTATACGTTTTCTATAGAATTATGTAAAAAAAGCGAGGCTTCATTTGTTAGATTCTCTTAAATAAAAATAATTATTCCTAACAATATATCTTTACTTGGTAATCCTGAATGACACAAATATGATAGGAGAGATTAATTTTTATTTTAATAGGTGCATAAATTACCCATGAGTCTATCAAGAAGAAGAAAGTGGAAATAAATGTACTTCACAATTTGTATATATTTAATTAATACATTTATTAATTCTACTTAGGTATTTTAGATTTTTAAAATCTATAAAATGTTAGAACTCGAGGTTGTTGTCTGAAACTTGTGGTTCCTATGTGAATACAGGTTTTTTCCAGATTGTTTATTGAGGGGGGCACGGTGGCTCAGCAGTTAAAGTTGCTGAGTTTGTCAGCTGGAAAGCAGGCAGCCGAGATTTGAGATCTGAGAATTGCACAAGCGGGTAAGCTCCCCTTCCTTGCCCCAGCTCCTGCCCACCTAGCAGATCGAAAGCATGCAAATGTGAGTAGATAAATAGGTACCACTTTGGTGGGAAGGTAACAGCATTCAATGCACCTTTGGCATATAGCCATGCTGGCCACATGACCATGGAAAATGTCTTTGGACAACGCTAGCTCCCTTGGCCACGAAACAGAGATGAGCACTGTGCCCTAGAGTCAGACACGACTGAACAGAAAAAACTTTATCATTTATTGTTTATTGAAATGAAAATTGTATTGGATATGAACCACCATTGGGACAGACATCTGACATCTTTTAAATCCTGGCAAGAATTTTATTCCAATTCTACCAACATTTTTTTTCTTTAATTGTATTTTATATTTCACTATTTTCTATTGTCTCTGGAAGTCACTTATATTCTGGAAGGTGTCTGTGTTATTTGTGGGGCTTTTTATTGCTGCTTCCATGCATTTTATGCTTTTTCTAAATGCTGTAAGTTGACTAGAATTGGCAGTTTAGGAATGTAGATAGTAAATATATTTCCAGTATTTAAGGCAGTTAAACTGATTTGCATGCTGTTAGGAAATAAATGATTCTGATTGAGCTGTACTTGACATCTCCAAGTAGCAGAGATGGAGCAGTAAAGGAACGCTGGTCCACAGTGATTTCTGGCTGACAAATATCTTTCTGGATAGAATAACCTTTGTAGGGGAGGGGAGAGATGCTTCCTAGGAAACAATCAGATAAAAGGAAGAAGAGCCTGCAAACCAGTAAATGGCAGAGAAATAATCTTAGAAAGAACCCACCCTAACTTATCAGGTGGTTAAAAAGAGGTGGAGGGAGATTTCTACTTTTAGACTTGTAAGGTTCTGTTAATGCAGTCTTATAATAGAGTAGAATTAGCTCATCTTGTGTTTCTTGTCTGGTCTACTTGGAAGGTTGACAACAGTTGAAAAGAGGTCTTTGAAAATAGTGGGACAAAGAAAACTTCTCAGTGAGTCATCCTTTCTTTCTGAATTACAGAAAGTGAAATACAGAGGAAAACAATACTTTTAAAAATATTTTAGAAGCACAGTGAAGCACTTAATCAAGATTTTGACTAAGAAAGTGATAAACGGATAAAGGGGATCGTATTAATCATGTGAAAGACAATGATTTTGGAGAAAGTGCTTTTAATATTTATATGGAAATAGTTAAATAAAACAGCCAGGCCTTCCTGGAAATGTTGATTGTCTGACATCAAAGTGGGGTGGGGAGGAGAAAGATAACTGGTGGGAATTTACAAAACAAGGAGTCAACTGTAACAGGAGATGGAATGTGTGATTAAAACTATGGAAAGATAGATGAGACTAAAGCCTTAATGGTGTAAAGAAAGAAAGTGAACCGTGTGTGTGTGTGTGTGTGTGTGTGTGTGTGTGTGTGTGTGTGTGTGTGTGTGAGAGAGAGAGAGAGAGAGAGAGAGAGAGAGAGAGAGGAGGGGGGAGAGGGAGGGAGGGGAGAGAGAGAGAGAGAGGAGGGGGGGAGAGGGAGGGAGGGGAGAGAGAGAGAGAGAGTGGAGGGGGGGAGAGGGAGGGAGGGGAGAGAGAGAGAGAGAGAGAGAGAGAGAGAGAGAGAGAGAGAGAGAGAGAGAGAGGGAGGGAGAGAGGGAGAGAGGTTGTTTTACTTCAGCTTTGTAATCAATGTATTCTTTCGATTATAAACAAACAAACAAAAATCACCAGAAAAGGTATACAGGTAGACCTAATCTATGACCACAATTGAGCCCAAAATTTATGTTACTAAGACATTTGTTAAATGAATTTTACCCCATTTTATGACCTTCCTTGCCACAGTTGTTAAGTGAATCACTGAACTTGTTAAATTAGTAACATGGTTAAGTGAACCTGTCTTCCCCATTGACTTTGCTTGTTAGAAGGTCCTAGAAGGTGATCACATGACACTGCAACTATTATAAATATGAGTCAATTGCCAAGCATCAGAATTTTAATCACATGACCATGGGGATGCTGTAATGGTTGCAAGTGTGAAAAACAGTCCTAAGCCACTTTTTTCAATGCTGTTGTAACTTTGAATTGTCACTAAACCAGCTGTTGTAATTCAAGGAGTACCTGTACAGCAATGTGAGGAAAGGAGAGATTCCTTAGAGCAACCAATATGAAAAGGAACTATCCTAGAAATATTACAAAAATGTTTGAAGAAATGATAACACCTGAAATCTGAATTTCTGAAAACTGTCAAAAGTGAACTGCTTATTTTTGAAGTGAGAATGAAAAAAAAGTCAGTAAAGATGAAGGATGAGATGAAATTTTGCAATTTATCCCTGAGTAATGATAAATTTACTGATCATGAGAGATAGCAAAAAATATACCGTATTTTTCGGAGTATAAGACGCACCTTTTTACCCTCAAAAAGAGGGTGAAAACCTGGGTGCGTCTTATACACCGAATGCAGCCCCACCCAGCCACCCCCCACCCTTTGGCCTCTGCCTGCCAGCAATTTACCTCTTTGCAGCAAACAGGGCAAAGCACAAGAAGAGCACAAGAAGAGATAAACTGCCTCCCGACCTACAGCTGACGGAGGCTTGCAAGCCAAGTGGTAAAATCCGCCCTGAGTCCTTCGGGAGTTGGGCGGCATATAAGAATAACAAATAAATAAATAAATAAAATGAAACTAACTATGGTGGCTGTAATGTGACAAATTGCTGGGAGATAAACTGCTGGCACTATTAGGCTACTGAAATTGAAAGGAGGCAAGCTGTAGCTGCTATGGCTCAGAGCTAGAGCTCTTGCCTCACAATCAGGAGGTTGTGAGTTCTATCCTAGGTAGAGGCAGATTCTGTTAATATGTTATTTTGTTAAATGTTTGTAGAGTGTTCAAATTATTAGACTTATTTTTTAAAGACTGCTTTATTATTGTTCTAGACAACTTAACAAAATGAAGAAGCTTTTTAAAATAAATCCTTGCTCTGAAGAGGCCCAGTGCTATTGTATCTTCTTTTAAATAGCAGAGAATACTTCCAGAAAGCCACATCAATTTTAAAGATCTGTAAAAGTATAATCTGAAATGTCCTGTTTTAGTATTAAGTATTAGTATTAAAAGAAGGCAGCTGAGAAACCCTGACTTAGTCACGTTTGGAGTAGATCTATTTAAATAATTGGGAGGAGTTAGTGTGATTACATTTAAGAAAACTTTCTGGGATTAATATACTGCCATAAATGTACATTTCTCCAATTCTTTGCCATTTCTATGGGTCAGGCACACATGCACAGAAATACACAGCAAACAGTGTATATCATCTGTACTGTTTGCTGTTTGCTGTTTGGCAAATTGCTGGGAGGCAGAGGCCTTTTTTCCTTGTTTTCCTCCCCCAAAACTAAGGTGCGTCTTATACTCCGGTGCGTCTTATACTCCGAAAAATATGGGTATACTGTATATTCAGTGTCGGATAGTCAGTGCGGCACCAGATTTATAGTCCTGGATAAATGGTATATATTTGCATTCAACTTATCAGCAACACCTTGTTCAATAAACATTAAGCATTATTTAGTGCGGTCATAGATGAAGACTTTTCAAAAACTCAGTGATTTTATTTCATCACAGTATTTTTTTTGTTCTGTTTTTTTCTTTTCTGTTCATTTTTCTCCCCGCCTTTAATGCTGATTTAATCCAGTCTAGCCCATGAATAGGTCCAAGAAACTTCCAAATATAGGTTCCCCATTCAGTTTAGTGTAAGGATATGCAGTCATTGCTATCCATTCAAGTTGATGGAAAATCTGTACATTGTGTAGAAGAGTCTGTGTAGGGCTAGAATGGAATGGGAAGTCGTATTTACTCCTGATACAATTGTTTAACATAGGAAGAAAGCACTATTACTGATTTTGATTTGATGGATTATTAATATTTTTAGGCACAAGGCTCTTAATTTTGAGACTAAGGGATCAAATATTATCACTATTCCTTGAGTATGAAAAATCAAAGATAAAAAACAAACTAATGACAAGCAGCCTTAGAATTGACAATGAAGATATTGAAACTGGATAGCTTCTGATTTTTAGGATCAAGCTTGATTAGTTTCCACCCATTGCTTCTTGTCCTACCCTCAGGTGCTTTGGAGAATAGCTTGACTCCCTCTTCTTTGTTGCAGCCCCTGAGATATTGGAACAGTGCTATCATGTCTCCCCTAGTTCATTATTTATATCTATTCTTAAATTAATACTAATACTAATACATAATATACCTACTATTATAACATTTCTCTTCTTAACTTATTTGACTTTGTAATACATTTTCCATATTTCACTCCTCTGCCTTTATTTCTAATAATTATGCCTATGCTTGTTAGAACAAATTGGCACAATCCCACATAAAGCCTATGATTGCAAAGTAGTTCTGGGTAGAAATTACAGACCTATTTGAAAATGGCTCCCAGTGTTCATTAAGTAGATTGTGATAGGTATTTCTGACTAGTCTCATAACCTATAATTTAGGATTAATATGGGAGTACAAGGCTCACCAAATAAGCATGGCTGAAAGCTCTCTATGAGAAGATCATAGAGAGCAACCACACTCAACGTGTAGTGCTCAATGGAATTGCATCTACATGGAGGGAAGATGCAGTGGAGTACCCCAAGGCTCTGTTTTAGGCCCAGTATTCTTCAACATCTTCATCAATGACTTGGACGAGAGGATAGATGGGGAACTCATCAAATTTGCAGATGACACCAAACTGGCAGGAATAGCCAACACTCCAGAAGATAGGCTCAAGATACAGAAGGATCTTGACAGACTTGAACATCTAGGCGCTATCTAACAAAATGAAATTCAATGGTGAAAAAAGCAAGAAAAACAAAATGCACAGGTATAGTATATGTGGTACCTTGCTCAACACTAGTAACTGTGAAAGAGACCTTGGAGTCCGAGTGGACAACCATTTAAATATGAGCCAGCAGTGTGCAGCAGCAGCTGCCAAAAAAGCCAACACAGTTCTAGGCTGCATTAACAGAGGGATAGAATCAAGATCACGTGAAGTGTTAATACCACATTATAATGCCTTGGTAAAGCCACACTTGGAATACTGCATTCAGTTTTGGTGGCCACGATGCAAAAAGGATGTTTATTTATTTATTTATTTAGTGAGATTTATATACCGCCTCACAGTGCAAGCACTCTCTAAGCGGTTTACACCAGTAAGCAATGTATATTGCCCCCAACAATCTGGGTCCTCATTTTACCTACCTCGGAAGGATGGAAGGCTGAGTCAACCTTGAGCCGGTGAGATTTGAACCGCTGACCTGCGGATCAGTGTCAGCTCAAGCGACCTGCAGTACCTGCCTCTAACCGCTGCGCCACCTCGGCTATGTTGAGACTCTAGAAAGAGTACGGAAAAGAGCAACAAAGATGATTAGGAGACTGGAGGCTAAAACATATGAAGAACGGTTGCAGGAACTGGATATGTCTAGTTTAATGAAAAGAAGGACTAGCGGTGACATGATAGTAGTGTTCCAATATCTCAGGGGTTGCCACAAAGAAGAGGGAGTCAAACTATTCTCCAAAGCACCTGAGGGTAGAACAAGAAGCAATGGGTGGAAACTAATCAAGGAGAGAAGCAACTTAGAACTAAGGCAGGGGTTGGCAACCTTAAACACTCAGAGAGCCATTTGGACCCGTTTCCAACAGAAAAGAAAACACTGGGAACCACAAAACTCTTCCCATGCCTGACTATTTCCTGAGCGGCCACAAAACTAGCATATATAGCAGGGGCGGGTTCCTAATTTTTTACTACCACTCTGTGGGCGTGGCTTATTTTGTGGGTGTGTCTTGCCAGCCATGTGACCTGGTGGGCGTGACTTACCCATCATATATTAGTTATTTCAGAGAGATGTTACTACTATTTTTGCTATTTTATACCTTACATGAAAAGCTTTGCATACAAAGTGTGTGTTACACCATGGCAACACAGCAACCTTTATATGCAGAAAATGGTATAGTTAAAAGACAAGCAAGTCTCATACAGCATTTTTTGTTTCAGTCATGGATTCCTTAGATGAAAATATTGACTGAAAAAGAACAGTATCTTTTAACAGTCCTCAATGTTTTCGTCTAAAGAATAACAGTATAAAACTGTATAAAATTAACAGTATAAAAGGTTAAGCTTTCGGAAAACGCCCACTTTGGGAAGCTTTAGGCAAAAGCGAAGGAAAAGTGTCAAATGCGAGCTTCTTATTATTTTCAAGCGAAGGGACGGGGAAAGACTTAATTGTCAGGTTTTCAATTTTTCCAGGCAAGCAGCTTCCAACGGGATGCGGGAAGAGAAAGAGGAGGCACAAAGAAACTTTCAGGACTTGCTCAGTACAACACACTTCCACTGGGTGCATTGCTAGAAACCAAGACTTTGGGGGAGAAACTGGGACTTATTCCTCATCTGAATTCCTCATCTTAGCCTGGATGGGGCGAGGGTCTGTGGGGGCATACTCACTGGTTCATGCGGGGCTCTTTCAGTGGGATGGCCACCTCCTCTTCTTCGTACTCGGGCCCGTCAAGAGAGTCACCTTCATCCACTGTGCTCAGTCCCCCGGCCGGAAGCAGCGGCTGCGGAGGCGGCGGCAGAGGAGGGAAGCTCCCGGCAGTATTGATGGTGATGCCACTGCCGCTGCTCCACAGGGACAGGCCTGGAGCCCATCATGATCGAGCCCGGGGTCTTCTCCCACCCCAGGCTCATTAAAGGTGGGGAAGGGGTGGGAGGAGCCAGATGGCGGCGGCCGAGGCTGGTGGTCTCGGGAGCTTGGCAGTGGCCAGAGAAGCGGGGGGACATTGCCCACCCGCAATGCAGCCCCTCGCAGCGGGAGCAGCAAGACTGCAGCAGCGGTTCTTCTCGGAGGCTCCGTCTGGCCTGAGTGCTTCTCCCCATTCAATGATCCTAAGCTCCTGCCGCCCATTCCCCCTCCCCTCAGCAGCTCGAGAAGCCTCAAATGTGCGAAAATGCCTGGGATCATCACCGCACATTCTTGGCTTCTCAGACTGCTGAAGGGAGGGGAACTGAGATAGGTCGTGCCACCCATTCCCCCTCCCCTCAGCAGTTCGGGAAGCCTCAAACGTGTGAAAATGCCTAGGATCATCACTGCGCGTTCGTGGCTTCTCGGACTGCTGAAGGGAGGGGAACTGAGATAGGTCCTGCCGCCCATTCCCCCTCCCCTCAGCAGCTCGAGAAGCCTTGAACGTGCAAAAATGCCTAGGATCATCACCGCATGTTTGTGGCTTCTCGGACTGCTGAAGGGAGGGGAATGGAGATAGCTCCTGCCGCCCGTTCTTTCAGTGTCTCACACGCTCCCTCAGCCATCCTCCCCTGCTTGGACTCACTGTGGGGTAGAAAGGCAGCACATGCGCAGTGCTGGAAGCTCGGCTTCTGGGCATGCGCAAAAGAATTTTTTTTTAAAAAATGGCACCTAGGCACCGGCAACCGATTGCACCGGTACTGTGACATCACCAGCGGGCCGCTACCGGTGCTATAGAGTGGACCGCACCGGTTGGAACCCACCACTGATATATAGTTGAATTAAAGATTCTGTTTTCTTCTGAAACTTTTCTTTTCTTGGATTTATCCATGGTTGGCCTACCGGGGGTCAAAAAGCTTAATAAATTGCACTTGGTGGGTGTCGCACATTGGCAGTTGTGACACATATTTTGATCGACAGGGAGCCGCAGCAGAGGGATGAAAGAGCCACAAGTGGCTCCAGAGCCACGTGTTTCTCACCTCTGAACTAAGGAGAAATTTCCTGACAGTTAGAACAATTAATCCGTGGAACAGCTTGCCTCCAGAAGTTGTGAATGCTCCAACACACGATGTTTTTAAGAAGATGTTGGATAACCATTTGTCTGAAGTGGTGTAGGGTTTCCTGCCTAAGCAGAGGGTTGGACTAGAAGACCTCCAAGGTCCCCTCCAGAGGGTTGGACTAGAAGACCTCCAAGGTCCCTCTGTTATTCTATTCTATTCTATATTATATCTTCTAGCTTCTATGAAGCAAAATGATATGGAAGAACAATGCATAAATACTAACTTTTTTTTGCTTTTTTCAAGAACTAGTAGGCATTGATGAATTTGAATCAAAGAAAGGGGTTGTTTTATCTGAAAGGTTATTAATCAAATGAAGGGTTAAAATATTTTTTAAAATAATAGACTGAAATATAACATAAATAATTTCTCTGTAGCCCTAGTTATATAATTCAATAAAATGTGAATTCAGGAACTGTGTGTGCATTTTTGCTTACTGTTTAGTAGTGGTCATGGATGGAAATATGTGATTAAGATTTTATGAATACTAGTTTTGGGAGGGTCTTGTGGGGACAATAGGATGAGAGGCTATGATTTACTTTTATCTTTCATGATTTACAATCCCTTTCTTATCTTCCATTTAGCAGTAGCTGAAAATATGTTAAATGGAATTATATTTTGTTCATTTGTAATTTTGAAGGTGATTGTGGGGTTATTTTTAGGAAACATATTTACAGACTTTGTCTGCTGGAGAAGCTTTAAAAAAAAAGATAGACAAGCTGGTCTCTTTCCCACATTATAGCTGAACCTCACTTTTAAAATTCCTTTCCTAAAGCAGCCCAAAATGATTGTCCTAATAAAAGGTAGGTCATATCTTGGCAATGTATATTTCTTAAATTTCTTGTTTGACCCTTAAATAAGCTTCATATACTGTATATGAAATTGTACAATGGAAAGGCATCTCTTTAAAAATGTTTTAGCAAATGTAGTCTGATAAATTTTGGATTTTCCCCATGATTTAAATTTGCAAATGCTAAAAACTAGTTGTTGAACAAATATATAATAGCTATTCTAAGACTACTTGCCTGTCAATATCTAACTACAGATGGTACCATGAATCATAGCTTGAATAAAGAAAATGTTAGGTATTAAACCAGAGTTGCTAGGAGAATTTTTGTGCACAAATATCACATGTGATGCTAAATTTTGGGACAGAATCAGTATGCATTAGGGCTAAAAAAAATTCTGTGGTAGGAAGGAAATAGATTAAAAAGATCAACAAAAAGAAGCTTGGTATGATCGAGGACACAAGATTTATATACAGCCAAAATTGACTCTTGAAAGAATCTGAAAGGTAAAGCTCACCAAGAAAAATAATGGGCACTAGGATTGCATAGTAGAAATGAAAAGTTAAATTGCTGTTGTTGGTGAGTGTGTGTGTGTGTGTGTGTGTGTGTGTTTGTGTGTTTGTGTGTATGTGTATTTGTACAACATGGGCTAAGCTTCTATTTATTGTGGTTGGGTTAATTACATTTCTATTTTTTTTTCTCATTTCCCTGGCTGTTTATAAATGTTTGCATGTCTTATTCTGATCAAGTACTTTAAAATTGTATAATTTTTGGAGTGATGTAATTTTAATGGCTAAACATGGATTTAGCAGATTACTTTGGAATGTATAGATATAGTTTAGCAAAGTTTAATAATTTGAAAGTGAAATATTCTGGGATAATATAAAACTCAGAATTTTATGTTTTCAATATCTGTATTAAAATAAATACTAAGACTAATTGTTTTGAAGTCTGCAGGACAGCTATGTACATACTTTGTGGTATAAAACATTTAAGGAAAATATTTAGTGTCAGCTGTCAAATGTTTTCAGATATTCTTTGTCATATTTCATTGGAAGGCAGATGATCTACATCAGTTAATCTCATAGCTCAAAATAATTATAAGCATTGTCATATAAGTAATTTGTTTAATATTTTATAAGTGCTAGCTTTTTATTTTTAAGAATAATGTGTAAAGCTGTGCTTTTAAAGTATAAGTGTAATGAGTATTTATGGCAAAAAAAATTCTTAGGCTGTAATTTACTATATTGGGCAAATTTTAGTGTTTTGTTGTAACAAATTCAAAAATTCTAGATGATTATTTTGAATAAGGGAGGTCCTTTGTACTCTCTGAACTTGGTGGTTTCTTGTAGACATTTCATTACCCAAACTAGGTAACATCATCAGTGCTGATAATGAAAAGTCTGCAAAAGAATGACAAAGCTCAGAGAGCACCAAGGACTCATCATTCAACATTAAGCTACAGATATTCTCCTTTATTGTTATTTTGAGTAAGCATATTTAAAGCTTGTGTACATTAAAACATACAGATAAGTGATGAATTAAAAGATTAAGACATATCCTTATCTTTTTAGAAATTATTATTTGTATTAACTTTATAAACTTGTTTGTTCCTATATAACAATAGCTCTTTGGCTCTTCCAGTCCTAATCTTTTTAAAAAGGAGTTGGCTAAAATATGCTAATGTCTGTTCCATTCATCTGAATCTGTAGAACTGATATAGATATATTTTTTTTGCAATAGGAATTGCTGCAATTTCACTATTTATGCACTATGAAATAAATGAAATGAAATAAAGACCTGTAGCTTATATGATAGTATTGTGATGGGGAGAGAATCTATAACATGAACTTTTCTGAAATTAGCAGTGCAAAATGAGCAGAAGTTGCTACATGATTCACAGATAAACATGATAAAGGCCTTTTCAATAATCCCACTTTAATATTTTCTCATAAATGCTTTCTTGGATGATTCTTCAGTTACTAGCAACTGCTTGTCTATGTCTATGCTACTTTTTTTCCCAGAAAATTTTAACCAAAAAAGAAGCAGATAGCTCCAAAGATAAAAAAAGAAGCACACCATGAAGGAAAACAGAAGCCAGGATAAAATCAGGATCACAAATAGAGGTTAGGCACAGAGATTTCAAAGTAACAGGAAAACCAGGAACAAAAAGATATGACTATTGACACTTTTTGTATATAGTTGGTCCTACTCTTGTTTTCTACTTCATACAAATTCAAGTAATTTCAGGAAGTCTTAATTTCCCCCTTCTCCTATCCCCAAGTAATTCTTAAACTCTAGTCTAGTGTCTACCTCTTTCCATATGTATAATATGTTATTACTGGTATGATAAAATCCATTTTATTGTGAGATCAAATGGAACACACCAGTAATTGTGAAAATCTAGACACATCTAAGTGACAGAAAGCCATCATTATTAAGACAATCTTATGTTAGTGATTTTTAAAGAAGTTATATCCAGTAGAATTATAATCATATTCCTGCTATTCCAGTCATTGATTAGGATGACTAAGATAGTTTATAATAAAAATCTGACCAGAAACCAGTTTGAAGTATATCCAGGCTTTTGAGAAATAATTGCAAAAAACTTTAAAGTTTTCATCTAACTGATCGTTCTAGTCTCCCATCATCTGTTTAGTAATCTAAACCTCCTCCACAAATTCTGGATTTCAAAGGAAAGCAGATGGAGATTGCTACCTTATTAGAAGGCTTAATGGACAATGATTTTCTTCTCTGAATAAATTAATGTTGGACAGTGTTGTTATTGTTTAATACTTTGTGTTGGAAGTGAGATATTTCTTTGAAATGATTTCATCAGACATCATTTTGACATCATAGCCTTTTCAAATTTCAGCACCACAAAAAACAGATTAGGAACACAAGTTAAAATAGGAAAGAAAATGGTAAGTGAACACTTGTCTACCCTAGACAAGTTCAAATCACCAGGACCGGATGGGTTACACCCCAAGGTTCTGGCAGATGATATCTCAGAACCACTGAACTATATCTTTCAAAGATCCTGGAGCACCGGGGAACTGTCAGAGGACTGGAAAAGAGCTGATGTAGTTCCCAGGAAAAAAAATAGATCTATGAAACTACAGACCTATCAGCCTGACTCAATACCAGGGAAGATTCTGGAAAAGATAAGCAATGAATCAGCAAACAAAGTAATAACCAAAAGCCAACATGGGTTTGTCAAAAACAGATCATGCCAGACTAATCTTATTGCATTCTTTGACAAAGTGACAAAATTAGTGGACCAGAGGAATACTGTCGATATAATTTACTTGGACTTCAGTAAGGCATTTGATAAAGTAGACCATAACCTACTACTTGATGATTAGGGGACTGGAGGCTAAAACATATGAAGAACGGTTGCAGGAACTGGCTATGTCTAGTTTAATTAAAAGAAAGACTAGGGGAGACATGATAGCAGTGTTCCAATATCTCAGGAGCTGCCGCAAAGAAGAGGGAGTCAAGTTATTCTCCAAAGCACCTGAGGGTAGGACAAGAAGCAATGGATGGAAACTAATCAAGGAGAGAAGCACTAAGAGAACTAAGGAGAAATTTCCTGACAGAACAATTAAACAGTGGAACAACTTGCCTCCAGAAGTTGTGAATGCTCCAATACTGGAAGTTCTTAAGAAGATGTTGGATAACCATTTGTCTGAAGTGGTGTAGGGTTTCCTGCCTAAGCAGGGGGTCGGACTAGAACACCACCAAGGTCCCTTCCAACTCTGTTATTCTATTCTAAATGTTATTTTCTAACATTTATATTACACCCTCCATGTTATATGTCTTGATTTTAAAGTAAGTTTACTTAATTACAAGTTCAGGACTAAAAGCCAAACAATTTTAGTCTGTACAGAAGATATTAATTATTACTACAATTATAATGTTGATGGAGTGCCCAAACTAATGTTGAATAATTTCCTGAAACGTTTTGCCATGATACAAATTATACAATATTTTAAAATCAGTTTTGTTAGTTGTTGCAACCAGCAGAAAACATATTTGACAGTTTTTAAAGTACGTACACATAACCCAAAATACTAACCAGTCTACTATAAAAAGGTGGCCATTCTGCCTTTTAGTAAGTTTCTTGTAAACATTTTATGTTTTATTTTGATTTTTAAAGATGGTGTTGGCAAAAATTAATCTTCATTTCTGGCCTGTTTTACAACTGGT
Organism: Diadophis punctatus similis; assembly: GCA_023053685.1. Taxonomy (NCBI): domain Eukaryota; kingdom Metazoa; phylum Chordata; class Lepidosauria; order Squamata; family Dipsadidae; genus Diadophis; species Diadophis punctatus. The sequence continues at coordinate 252,796,860 of JALIGW010000001.1, read as the reverse complement.
TTCTAAACTCTTTTTCATCATGTCTCTCAGGATTGAGTTGGCATCCTAATACGAAAGCCAGGGTGTAAAAATAAGGGAGGGAGGGAGGAAGGGAGGGAGGAAGAAAAGAAAAAAGAAAAGACAAAATAAAGAAACAAGATATTTCAACCAGCTGCATTGTTTCCTGGTGATCACAGCCTAGCTGAAACAGATAATGCATATTGATTCCAACACCATTTGGAGGTTGAATGTAAATTGCTCCAATATTGAAATTTCAGGTTTGAAAATTTTGATTGAACACAGAAAGCAGGTTTTGTTGTTAAATCTATTTAGTTTACTCTGTATAAATCAAACAAACACTGTTCTTTTGATGATGATGTTCTAATCCTCAGAAATTCAAAGGATAGTGGATTAAACTTAAACAGGAACAGATCTTTTGGTGGAAATGTAGGCAAATGGATTGCTGTAAATTCTAACATAAGACATTGAATCTCTCCAATTAAAAGTGAAAAAGGAATTATATCATGTATATTAAGCTACCCAGAGGTAATCACTGAAACACATACACTGACAAGTTATTAGCAGGTACTGTAGATGTACTCATTAAGCGTATTCAATTATAGCAAATGCCAAGTTTGCTAACATTCATCTACACTATGAATAAACTTTTCCATGATTTTAATTGTCAGGTACCAGAAAGTTTCATCATACCCACATATATTTAAAAAGGCCCTGAAAATATTGTTTGATATTTTTAATGTCAATTACTTTTTAAAATATATTGTTAGTAAAAAAATATTGAAATAGATTGTTTGCCTTAGATTGTATATGGAGCAAAATCTGATCCCTTCTAAAACATGAAAAACTGGGATGTTGTAAAAAAAAGCTTCTTAAAAGTAAGGAAAAGCTGCATATTTGCATAGGACAGTAACATTAAATTACGAGGATATTTTCTCATTTATACTACCGGTAATATTAATTAACTAAAGTTGTATAGCTACCCATCTCACCAAAAATGGCTCTTTTTAATGCATGCAACAATCAAATAAAACCACATACAGTAGTGGTTTTACAACCACGGTTTTACAAACGCTTCTGACCACGACCAAATCGGGTTCCGACCAAATAATGCACAATTTTTTTCCCCGCGGCCGATTTCCCCTTCCGTGCCATTTTTTTTTGTAAGCGCCAAATTTCCAAAATTAGGTTTGGGTCACGACCAAATCGGTTTGCGACCAAAGTTATGGAACGAATTATGGTCGTGACCAAAGGTTCTACTGTAGCTAAAAATAACAAAAGGAAAGAGGATAAGAATGGCCACCTCAGAAATGGACCCATCTAAGTATGTCTCTAATTTATGGGAGCCCCAGGCCTGGTAATATAGCCAGGTTTGGGGGGAAGAATGTTACACATGGTTGATGTTATGGCAGAGAAGACATGTGGATGATGGTACCCACAGCATACATTTTCTACCAGATCTATTGGAGCAGCCTGATGTAACTGGGGAGATGGGGTTCCTCAGGTACACTGGCCATGAGTGTCTTAAAGATTAAAACCAGCACCTTACATTAGACCTGGAAGCAAATTGACAACCAATGCACTTGTAAAGCAGGGGTGTAATATTTTTCTTACTTATGTTAATACTCAATGAACGTAAAATACTACCTCAAAAACAGCATATATTTGCCACTGCAAGATCTGGTCAAGAACCTTTCAGCATTGAGCAGTGTGGTTAGGTTCTTTTAGTGAGAAGCAGGAACCTAACGATGCTGGAATGAGCTAAAGGTAAAATCTAGTTCAAACTGAACTTGACTCTTTATGTTTTCACAAATTTGGAAATGACTTCTTGTTGTTTTCTTGGGGATAGTTTGTTCAACTTTCCAGCCTAGTTTATGGAGATTTATGGATACTTTCACATTGATGCTAAGACTAATCCTGCTTAACTTTTCAAGATCACCCAGGGTCGGTTAGGTACTGCCAATTAACAGGCTAAAGAGAAAGCTACAGGGGGTGAAGGTAAATAAAGATAGACAGGAAATGGACATAAATGAAAAAGGCATTTGAAAAAACTTCACATTACTTATTTAGGAGGTTTTGAAGATAAGAATGTTTGTGGATTCAACAGAAAGACAAGATAGATTAATAAATGATACACTGTTCTGAAAAATCACTTTTCATGACAGATTTATAATAATTACACCTTGTCTCTCTTTAAATTTTAAGTGGTAAATGTTGAATGCTGATTAAAATAGATTGTCATTGTATAATATGAGATAATGCTTTGGGGTACTCATGAAATACATTGTTCATAAAATTTCAAAATGAAAATAGGACATTCCAGTCCACTTTAAAAGTATTCCAGGGAAATATCCTGAATGCTACAGGAATGGAACAAAATTTGCAACACCTTGAAACATTTCAGACACCTCAAGTATTCTATTACAAGAAACAATGGGAATTCTAAGAAAACTCTTTATCTCTCCTTTTTTTCTGTTACCAAAATAGTAAAGTGCTAATCTGTGCTATCTACCGGTATTCCTCAACCTATAGATGATTGTTTTGGAAAAATTTTTTTTTTAAATGCAAACTTTTTATAAACTTTTTAGAAAAGTCTCCAGAGTTTTGGGATAAATCTAATCATCTGATATTTTGCCATTTCATCTTATTATGTACAAATCCATAGAGAAGCCATCAAGATTTACAAACACTCTTAACAAGTTTAATAAGAAGGAATAAATTCTAAAAGATAATAAAACCTGCACCCCAACTTTATCCAATACCAATACTTTTTATCAGCTCTTTTGTCTTACTTTCTGTTATAAATATGAAGGTATCAGAAGTCAGGATTTCTTCTTATACTGTATCTGTTCTTATAGTGTATATATTTGTCTTTGAATTTGAGGTTCTGTTATTTAAGTAAATCATTTTCTTAGGTAATATAAACTTCAAGTGAATGTTAAGTTAAAGTAGAGCCAGGTACATGTCTGTTCTTATGAAATAATGTATTTATGGAATTCTATTCATGTCCCTTTAACTGTAAATATAGAAGTACTTACTGAGCAGATATATCATTTTTTCCCCTATAGAATAAATCCTCCAAGGGTTTTGGAAGCCTATTCAAAGGATTTGGGCTATATCTTTAACTTCAAAGGAAATATTTGATACTTTTAAACAATCAAATTTGATAGGGACACAAGACCAACTGGGATAATAGATCCTATTGAAAAAACCATAAGAAATATCTGGTTTCTGTTTTAGAAACAAATCTATATAAATCTGTAATGAATATTCTGATAAAGGAGCTCTACTTATATCACTTTCTGAGACTACATAATGCTTGCTTTTGAAATAGGAAAGAATGCTGCAAATTGTGCAAGCCACAGGTAGTTATCAATTTACGACCACAGTTGAGCCCAAAATTTCCACTGAGCTTTGGCCCATTTTTGTCACAGTTGTTAAGTGAATCACTGCAGTTTTTAAGAGAACCGTGTGGTCATTAAATGAATGGCTCCCCCCACTGACTGCTTGTTGGAAGCCAGCTGGGAAGGTTATAAATAGTGATCACATGCAGGGGCGGGTTCCTAATTTTTTTACTACCACTCTGTGGGCGTGGCTTGTTTTGTGGGTGTGGCTTGCCAGCCATGTGACCGGGTGGGCATGGGCCTTGGGAGCTTGGCAGTGGCTGGAGAAGCAGGGGGGCATTGCCCACCCGCAACACAGCCCACTGCAGCGGGAGCAGCAAGACCCCGGCAGCAGTTCTTCTAGGAGGCTCTGTCCGGCCTGAATGCTTCTCCCCATTCGATGATCCTAGGCTCCTGCCGCCCATTCCCCCTCCCCTCAGCAGCTCGAGAAGCCTCAAACGTGCAAAAATGCCTGGGATCATCACTGCGCGTTCGTGGCTTCTCGGACTGCTGAAGGGAGGGGAATGGAGATAGTTCCTGCCGCCCGTTCTTTCAGCGTCTCACGCGCTCCCTCAGCCATCCTCCCCTGCTTGGACTCACTGTGAGGTAGGAAGGCAGTGCATGCACTATGCCAGAAGCTCGGCTTCTGGGCATGCGCAGAAGAAAATTTTAAAAACAATTAAACAAATTTTTTTTTAAATGGCAGCGCCCAGGCACCGGCAACCGACTGCACCGGTACTGTGACGTCACCAGCGGGCCGCTACCGGTGCTATAGAGTGGACCGCACTGGTAGGAACCCACCACTGATCACATGACACTTGGACAGTGCAACTGTCATAAATACAGGCCATTTGCTAAGTGCCTGAATTTTGATCATATCACTATAGGGTTGCTGCAACTATCATGTTAAAATGGTCATAGGTCACTTTTTTCCAGCGCCATAGTAACTTTGGTCACTAAAGGAATGATTGTAAGTTGAAGACTGCCTATATTATACAACATTCCTATTAAATGGAGATTCAACATTTTTGACAACAGCTTTTTAGAAGGTAATAGTATTCAGTAATCTATCCAAATTAATTTGGGTTTATGAAAAGCCATCAAGCTTTTAACAATACTAGACAATGGGTAGTCATTTTAGCATTTTATTCTGATAACAATGGATCCGTTCTATTGCCTTTGTTAGATGTGGAAAAAGTCTGATGTGAAACTTAGTTTAATTGAACAAAAATAGATTTTGAGCTCCATCAATATTTAAAATATTGGGGGAGGGCCTTCTCCTAGGGGGAGGGCCTTCTCTGTAGGGGCCTCTGCTCTCTGGAACCAACTCCCCCCAGAGATACGAATTGTCCCTACCTTGCTGGCCTTCCGAAAAGCCATGAAGACATGGCTCTTCCTGCAGGCGGGGCTTTGAGACGATTTTCATCTTGGTCTCCCCCACGTATGTATGTTTTTGTATGTTTCTTTTAAATGTATTTTAAATTGTTATTAAAATTATATTGTTTAGCTGTTCTTTAAATGTTGTACGTCGCCCTGAGTCCCCAGGGAGTAGGGCGGCATATAAGAGCACTAAATACAAAATAAATAAAATAAAATAAATAAAATGGACTCCAGTTCATCTGTTGGGGAGGTAATTTATTGCATACTCTACAGATACGTCTGATGGAGTTTTTGCTTAAGCATCAATAGTATGATAAACCAGATTCTTGGAAGGGAAGTTATGGATTAAAGATGACATTTTTAAAAATCAAACATGGACTGTGTTAAATTTGGGCTCCAGCCAAAAAAAGAAAAAAAGTACTGCTAGGAGGCTATGGGTGTATTGATTAATGTTTAATTTAAGACATTTTGTCAATTTTCAGTCTTTGAATTGGCTTTGAGGAAAGGAAAGAGGCAATAAAATTTCATATGGTCTACATTTAACTAATGTAAAACATGAGTTGTATTAGCTGAGTTATTACTAGGAATTTTGTAATATCATTTTATTAGTATTGCTTTTTATGGCTTTTTAACTTTTTAACTTTTTTTATTCTTTTGTTTTCTTTTTTTCTGACGATTAGGTTTTCAGTTTTTAAAAGAATCTAAGTTATTAGTCTACATCAGAGTTCTCTAATGTTTCCGGCTTTGCGGACCGACTGGGGAGAGGGGATAGTTCCGCGCAAGCAACCAGCAGCTCTATTTGCACAAGCAATGTGCACGCATGCCTGCTGCTCTTGCAAATGGAGCACGCACACACACACACACACGTTTGCTCACTGTTCATGCAAGTGAGGATGTGCATGTGTAAGTGAGGATGCACATGCACATGCGCACGCTCACCAGCTGTTTCCACAGCCCAGTTTCAAACCTGTCAAGGTCCACAATTTGGGGACACCCTGGTCTACATTATTTAGCAATTGATTTTTCTTACTATCTAATTTGGATTGCATTGTTTGAATGGTATATACCTGTGATGGTGAACCTATGGCACGTGTGCCACAGGTGGCACGCGGAACCGTATCTGCCGGCACGCGAGCCGTTGCCCTAGCTCAGCTCCAGCGCGCATGTGCATGCCGGCCAGCTGATTTTTGGCTCGCGCAGAGGCTCTGGGAGGGCGTTTTTGGCTTCCGGAAGGCCTCCGAGGGCGTGGGGGAGGCTGTTTTTGCCCTCCCCAGGCTCCAGGGAAGTCTCTGGTGCCTGGGGAGGGCAAAAAACGGACCTACCGGGCCCACTGGAATTCAGGAAATGGGGGACTGGGGGAGTAGTGCGCACATGTGGGGCAGCGCGGGGGTGTCATGCATGCATGCGCAGGGGTGCATGGTGTGGGGGGCATTGAATTAGGGGGTGGGCACGCACATGCGATAGCGTGCGCGTGCGCACTTTTGGCACCTGAGGAAAAAAAGGTTAGCCATCACTGGTATATACACATTTGTTTTCCTACTTTTGTTCTACTTTATCCATACCTTTAAGAAATGATGACTTGCCATTAGAGAAAGAAGCATGACTTTTGATTTGAATCGGAGATTCCTATAGGAGAATTTAGTAGTCCTCGTGTTATGATGATTTGAAGTTACGATGGCGCTAAACAAATGGTTTTTATGTTTGGTCCCCTAAGTAACAGCCATTGTAGCACACCTGCAGTCACGTGATTAATATTTGGGTGCTTGGTAACCTGCATGCATTTATGACTGCAGGGGCACTTCAACTTCTCCCCAACACTTGTCTCCTTCACATCTCTTGGCCTCCTGCACTCCAAGGCTCCTGCTACCCTGTTCTTTGTCAGTCTCAGTTTTATATTCACCACGTTCTTGCTTCTGTTGACCAAGCATCACCAGCCTGGCTCTCCACAAGGAAGTGCTAGACACACGAGGTCTCCTTCCCACATTTGAGTATAGCAATTTCCTCTCAAGCGCTCAGGAGGAAGACTTGTGTGTGGCCAGCAGTGTGAGCTAGAAGATGGCAAAGTTCAACTGGGAGAGTGGAACACAGGGATGTGAGGGCCTCAAGAGTTGAAGGTGGTTGTGGCTTTGCGTTGTGGTGCTGGGTTTTGCTGGGATTGCTGTGGTTTCCTGGCTGTGTTTGTAGCTTCATGGTGCTGACAGGCAGGCACAGCTGTGGCTTCCTGAGGTGGCTGCGGTTTTGTTGCTGTGGGGCTGATCTGAATGCTGGGATGAAATGGCTAAGCTGCGTGCTGCAGCCTAGCTTTGCATCAGCTCAGATGCTTCTTGTTAGCCTTAAAGTTGTGATGTTCCTAGAAGCCCTGACTTGCATTGAAGCCAGGGCTTCTTGGCACACCACAAGTTACTTAATGCAGTTACTAACTTAAGGGACAGTTGCTTTTTCACAATGATATAGATGACTTGCTTTTAAAATAAATGAAACATCCACCAAACCTTGGCATTATATGTTCACTCACATTCTCTATGTATTTCACTATCATCTTCTTGAATTTCTGATAACATTCAGTCAAAAAGATAAGCAATTTCAGATTCTGAATCTTCTAGATGGGAGAGAACAGTTTTTCACAGAAATGTAGACGAGCAGAATAATATTCATCAAAATCCAGTAATGTTTATTGAATAGTTAAAAGAGTAAGTGAGACAAGATCATTTCTAAAATGGAAATTATCAGATAATTCTTTGTATGGAAATTTCTGTTGCAAACTGAAAATGCAGTGTAGTTCCTAGACTAATACTGTTAATGCTCCAAAGCACTTTGGGCATATTAAATTTACTGGATTATCACGTGATATAATCCAGGGAATAAAAAAAATCATCATTATCACCACCACCACCACCACCATCATCAAACAGGCGCAAAAGAAATAGTAACTAATAAATACCTTTAATAAATTTATTTATCTATTAAATTTATAGACTTTCCCAGTCTTTATGACTTTGGGCTAAGTGGATTATTTCAAATCATTCTTCTGGGTGGTAAACTTCACAGGTTATGTTCAAGCAAAGATCAGTTAGATATGTTTTCATTTAGATCTTTACAGTGAATAGAGAGTTATATTAATGGCTAAAATGGCCCCTTCAAACTTTTAATTCTAATATTGTCTGATCATATTTTCAGTTAAAAATATAGCATTCAAATAATAATTTCCTTTTTTCTAATAATTTTTATATATAAAAATCAAATTTTGCAGTAAGGCGCTTAGACTCCAAAACTAAGAATTGAAAACTGAAAAAATGTTTATCAACTTTTGTGGATTGATAATAACATGTCCTCCTATGATTTGCTTTTTATATTTGCATTTTATTTTGGTATTTGCTTGCCTATTCATGGAAAAATGTTGCCACATGTCACTATTATGAAGCGTTGTTGCCAAATGTGCTTTTGCTAATTCTGTGGCCAACATACATTTTTATGAATCATCAGTTGACCAGTCCTATGTTTAAAATCAATGTTTACAGAAATTAAAGCTTCTTTTTAATAGGCAGTATGTATATGACTGGGGAGGTGTGGTGGCTCAGTGGCTTAATAGATACTGGAAAAGGTCTACCACTGCATGATGGAGTAAGTTCCTGTTACTTGCTTCAGCCTGTGCCAATCCAGCACTTCAAAAGCATGTAAATGCAAGTAGATAAATAGGTACCACTTTGGTGGGAAGGTAACAGCATTCCATGTTTTGCCATATGTTTGTGCTGCGACGTGCCATCATGCTGGCCACAGGATTGTGGAATTGTCAGACAGCACTGGCTCAGTAGTTTATAGACACAGAGATGAACACCCCCCCCTAAAGTTGGTGCCAACTAGTAGAGTAAAACCCCAGAGGCACTTTTACCTTTTTATGTACATGACTCATTAGAAGTTAGAAAACATGCAGAAGGTTGTATTGTGGAAGTCTCTCATCTATATATTTATTCCTAGAATTTGAAACTTATGCTGTATGTTATACACTGAAATATTAGATATAACCTGTTTCTTAATTTTTCAGGTGGCAATAATTGCTGGAAATTTTGAGCTTGCTGAATATATCAAGAACCATAAGGAAACTGATATTGGTATGTACATTGGGATTTCTGTTCAATATTGAATGGAAGTTATTGCACTAATCAATTATATAGAATGAGAATAAAATGAAATATGTTTTGTATTATATGTTAAATAATTGATATATAAAACCCAAACTAATTAAAAGTACACTTTGAAAAACTCCAAAAAAATGTCTGCAAGCAAACAACCAAGCTCAGAGACCATTAAAGACTTCAGAGTTCAACCCTGAGCTACATATATTCTCTTCTATTAATGGATATCTGTCAAAATGTTACTTCCCTCAGAAGAGTATCAGAAAAAAAATCATTTTAAAAAAAATTCTCTTATACAAGTCTGGGGAATGACCAATGTAGTGCAATACAATACATTATATTTTAGGAGTTTTTAGATCTAGAAGTTATGTCAAATGTGGGGAGAAAGAGAAAAGATCTTTCCTGTGGTGGGAATATTTTTGGTTTTTGGATCTTGTTACTTAGATAATATTGAATAAAAGTAAAAATTGCACAGATTTAGAAAACTATTTATACTAGGAAGAAAATTGATAAACACTTTGAGGCAGGGGTAAAATCCAGCAGGTTCTGGAGAAGTGGAAATTTTGAGTAGTTCGGAGAACCGGCAAATACCACCTCTGGCTGGCCCCAGAGTGGGGTGGGAATGAAGAGTTTGCAATATCCTTCCCCCAGGAGTGGGGAGGGAATGGAGAGTTTGCAGTATCCTTCCCCTGCCATGCCCACCAAGCCACGCCCACCAAGCCACGCCCACAGAAAAAAAATTGGATTTCACCACTGCTTTGAGGGCTTGAAATATGATGTAGCTCCAACTCTGAGATATGGTCAAAGGGTTCTTCCTTCTGTCACAGGAGCTTTGTCCTTTGATTTTTAAAAATAATCTGAAACTGTTGGGAGAATTTTTGGACATTTAAATATCTATATGAGATGAACATCATTGTTTTCTGAGAAGAGGATAAGAGGCAATGAAGAAAAAAAAAACTGGAGCTAAATCCTGATAAGATGGACATCTTCTATATTAGGAAATTTGTTGTGTCAAATAGAGGTAGAACATAAATGGCATCCCTAGGAAAGTGCAAGCAAGAGGGCAAATAATAAAATGTGCATAAGCCATGTGACTTATGTATTGTGATGCAGCTACAAAGACTAGGTTTGCACTGTGACGTCATTCCCTCATTCTCGCATCATGATTTGTACCAGATATTTAAGGGTCAAACACAGGTTGTGCTTGAATTTCCATTCTTTAAAAGACTGAGGCTTGCGATCTGTAGGTTTTCCTAGATTTGGCATGCTCAGCAGAAGCATAGGTGGCCCTGAAACCCAGAAGTGTGCCTATATATATGTGGGTTTTACCAGTTCCAATTTATTCACAGCAGTAGACTTAACCAGAAAAAACACATTTTGCCTCAGTCATACTTCATATTATACCCGGTCCCTGTCTCTCAGCCCTAGGAATAAAAAGGCAAATCACTTCTGAGAATCTTGCCAAGAAAACTGTAGAATAGAATAGAATTCTTTATTGGCCAAGTATGATTGGACACACAAGGAGTTTGTCTTTGGTGCATATGCTCTCAGTGTACATAAACAAAAAATAAAATATATTCGTCAAGAATCACAAGATAGTCATAGGATACTAATACTGTAAACAATCAAATCATACTAGGAAACAATAAAAACAATATGCAAAGATAACAAGCAACATGGATATAGCCCAGTGATGGCGAACCTTTTTCTGCTCGGGTGCCAAAAGGGTGCGCGCGTGCGAGATAGTGTGCGTGCGTGTGCCCACACCCATAATGCAATGCCCTCCCCCCTGTGCATGTGTGCTGCCCTCCCGCATGTGCACAATCCCCCTGTGCTCCCCCTGCGCATACGCACAGGCCTCACTGAAGTCTCCGGATTTTCGGTAGGCCCATTGGGCTGTTTTTCGCTCTCCCCAGGGTTCAGGAAAGCCTCCTGAAGCCTGGGGAGAGTGAAAAATGGCCAAACGGGCCAACTGGAAGTTTGGAAACAAACTTTCGGTTGGGCCATTGGGCTTCAGGCTTCAGGAGGCTTTCCTAAACCCTGGGGACTGCGAAAAATGGCCAAAAAGAAGGCCGAAAATCAGCTGGCCAGCATGTACATGTGCGCTGGAGCTGACAAAGGGCAACGCCTCGTGTGCCCTCAGATATGGCTCTGCGTGCCACTTGTGGCAGCGTGCCACAGGTTCGCCATCACTGATATAGCCATAAGTGGGAAGAGATAGGTACTAGTAAGGATGAGAATAATAATAATAATACAGTCTTAGTAGTTAATTTGACAGTGTTGTGGGAATTAGTTGATTAGTAGAGTGATGGCAGTTGCCAGAAGTCAACACACACACACACACACACACACACACACACACACACACACACACACACACACACACACACACTTCTGAAGGCTAGCTTTAAAGATGTCAGCAAAAGAGAAATGCATTTTACCATTATACTCACACATTTTTAGTCTTCTTTTCCTTTATAGACAGGGAAGCTAGGAAAACTTACGAACCTAGGATGTGTTTCTAATCTGAAGTAAAAATAGTATCTAAATAAGGTCTTGGTTTGTGTCATTTCATTAGTACATCACTTGCTGTATATTAGTAAAGCTATTTTTAGATCAAGAAAATGATCAGTGTGTGTTTCATATCTTTAAAAAATGAAATTCTTTCTTGGAAGATTCAGATATTTAATTCTATTTTAAAGCATTTTTGATAGGACAAACAAGATACTGGTCTATATATATATTCACCTATTCACCTAATATATATATATAGGTGAATAAGATTTTTCTGGCTGAGTCATACGTATTTCTTTGATAGGTGTAGCTGTATTTTAAGTATTACACTAAATGTGATTTAGTTTAAGTTATTCAAATTTCACAATTTTAATAAGCCTTTTATATAAATATAAGCACCTTAAATTATTCTTGAGAGCTGCATCATTTCATTTACTGCATGTTTTATAACCAGTGTTCTGTCTTTTAAGAGGGAAAGTTTTTAGGGTCCGAAACATAAATATCCTTGATTGACATGTTATCCTTGCTTGCTTGTACTGCAGTTAGTTGTCACATTTTATGTTTTTATTTATCTGAAGAGAAAGTAATAGATTAAAGGCTACGATGAATAAAAAAGTTAATCCCTGGTTGTTTTCATCCAGTCTACAGCTGTCTGTGACTAAATGAGCACTGAAGCTTTAGAAAGCATTTGCCATACAGCATTTACTAGGGCCTCTATAGGATGGAGATGCAAAAAACTAGCAATAATATCTATAGGAATCTGGACTATCTCTTTAAATACAGGTCTGCACATTTGAAAGATGTTGCAAACAGAGGATCCTTTGACTTGGATAATCTATTTTTAAATCTTGTTTTTATTTTGTATTGCCTTGGCTGTTTGTGATGAGATGAATTATCCGATGGATTAAATGACATGGGTTGTTCCTCTTCAAATGAACAAGGTTTGTTTTATCATATTCCTTTTCCTTCGGCTGCTCTGAAGATAGAAACAGGAGGGATTTTATTTTAAATATGAAACACATTGAGGTGGTGGTGTGTGAGTTTTGGTAGTTGATTAGCAGACTAACTAATACTTAGATACTGTTGCTAGGCTTCAAGTCAGAGTTCTTGTATCCCTCTATAATTATGCAGGAATGTGTATATGTGATGATTTGTGGGTGTTTCAAGCATTTTTTAAAATTTAATTTTATATATGTGGATACCAAATGGCTGCTGATACATTCAACCCATTCTTTATTACATGTGCTATATTTGGCATTTGCTTTAGAATTAATATATCGGTATTCCGGATATCAAGTCACTAAACATACTGCTTATAATGGAAAATGGTTTTTGTTTATATTTTGAAGAAACAGCTGTCATTTCTGCTTATTTGCATCTTGAGCATTTATTTTGAAGCCAGAGTGATTGAGGTCAATATTACTGCTTCTTAACTAAGAATTTGAATTAACTACCATCTGGTTTAATTCTATTCATTTATTTATAGCTTTTCAAATGAATTGTTTAATAGTGGGATTTATAAAAATATAGTTCTTTCAGACTAACATAGGTATCAGAATTTTTAAAATCCTGATTTTCACCAATTGAAATTAGAAATACTAAAGGAACTTTAAATAAAACAGCGAGCAGCATGTGTGAGCTGCACTATTTTTATCTTGCCTTCCTTAGAAGAACTAAAAAGGGTAGGAAGTATTATTGTGGCCATGTTCATTCACCATTTTAGTTATGAGTAATCTTAATCTTCATTCAAATGCTATAATGAATTCTCATGGCAATTTTATTTTAAAAGCCAAAATAAAAACGATACTGACAGTTTAACATGCTTATTTTTTAAGTAAAAGATGTCATAAATTTAAAGCCATTGTTTATCAGTAACCATAAAATCTAAAACTTTTGTTCTGAAGCCAGAAAAGAATATAACACCTCATTATCTAAATCTATTTGGTGCATTTAATTGATAAAAATAAAAAATGATTACAATTATGCATTATCAAGATGATATCAAAGATGGAACAACTGACTGACGTGTAAAATTTTAAGTAGCCATATGGCTAGAAAATAGATAAGCTACTTGCTCATATTTTGCTTAATAGAATTCAGGAGTTTTCATTCTTATTGAACATAAATAATGTTCTTGTATTAAAGGCGGCACTATGGCTCAGCGGTTAAAGATGATGAGCTTGTCAGCTGAAAAGCTGACTGCCTGGATTCAAGATTTGAGTGCTGCGTTACGGGGTCCTTTCCCCAGTTCCTGTCCACCTAGCAATTCAAAAGCAATAGCAATAGCACTTAGAATGAAAATTATACACCGCTTCATAGTGCTTCATAGCCCTCTCTAAGCAATTTACAGAGTCAGCATATTGCCCCCAACAATCTGGGTCCTCATTTTACCAACCTCAGAAGGATGGAAGGCTGAGTTAACCTTGAGCCAGTGAGAATCGAACTGCTGTCAGTCAGCAGAATTAGTTTGCAATACTGCATTCTAACCACTGTGCCACCACAGCTCATAAAGGATGCAAATGTGAGTACATACACGCACACACAAACACCACTTTGGTGGTAAAGTAATAGTGTTCCATGCGCCTTGGTGTATAGTCATGTTGGCCACATGACCATGGAAAATGTCTTTGGATAATGCCGGCTCCCTCGACCATGAAACGGAGGTGAGCATCGCCCCATAGAGTTGGACATGAGTGGACAGAAAAGTCTTCACCTTTAATCTTGTATTACTTATAAATTTGAATTGGTCAGTCATTCTTCCCCACATCCAAACAATTCAAGATACTCTATATCCCTGAAAATCTTTAATTAAATTTGTTTGTCATACAATAGTTCAATTGTTAGTATTTTTGATTGCATAATTTTAAAAGACTTGTCAAATGCCATAGTGGAATTTGAAATAACAATATTCTACTGCTGTCATTCAATAATTGCTTTTCTCTTTTTGCGATGGCCCACTGAATTGACGGAGCAAAGGATTACTAAGAAGTTCTGAGTTGTGGCTGTCTAAGGGCATTGTATGAGGAGAAATTTTATGCTTTTTTGAAGTTTTAATTATTTTCTGTATTTTTAATAGGAATTAGAATGGTAACATCATATGAAATAATATCGTTTCTAACTTTTGAAGGGAAATGGATTTTATAAAAGAAACAAAGGATACATTGTAAAGTTTATAGAAATTAACATGAGATAAAAGTAGGTTAAAAGTAACACTTGTATGAGCTGTATTATTTTCATTTATGATGAAATGTTATAGCATTGTTTTCTGATGCTGTAACTGTTAGTATACCTATTGATAATTCTTTTAAAAAGCACATTGACTTTTTAAACAATGTTATATTTTTCTATGCCTTTTAGGCACAGCATTTTAATTTTGCTAAGGAGAGACGAAAGAATTACAAAAACTGAATCCATAATATGTAATACTCCTTGACTTATGATTGAAATTGAGTCTGTAATTATGGTTGAAAGTTGTGACAGTTATTAAGTGAGTCATCACATGACTATGCCTGATTTTGCAACTTTTTGGGTTGTGTTAAATGAATGTGGTAGTCGTAAAGCAAATGCTGTGATTGTTAAGCAAGCCCATTGTTTCTGGCAAAAACATAAATTGTGTTCATGTGACTTCAGTACACTGCAAACCGCTATAAATGTGGGCTAGTTGCCGAGGGCCCAAAATGCAGTCATGTGACTGGGGGGGAGGAGTGGCCATCAGAACTTTCAATCCGGGTCATAAGTAGCTTTTTCAGCTTCTGTCATAACTTCAGTTGCTAAGTGAACATAAGTCAAGGAACACCTTTATTGTACTTACATTAAAATTGAATAAGGATTATTTTTAAGCCTACAGATTTAAAAAATGAAGATGTTTGGGTCAATGGAATTAAAGACATCTAGCTAACCTGCTGAACACTCCCTCTGTTTCAGCTGTTGCAGTTTCAGTATTATTGCATGCATCTACTTCTGCAACCTGTTTTGGACTGCTCCCATGGATTGTTGTCCTGATTCTTCCCCCAGTCTGACCTTCTGGTCTATGCATACAGGGAGCTCCAGCTTTCTTAATAACTTGATTACAATTCATACTCCTAATTGCTTGGCTTCATTGAGCTATAGGAATCACTTAGCTTTCCCTCTTGTGAGAAGGGCCACCTGGCATTTTACTCCTACTCTTTAGAATCAACACCCTTTGAATTATGTTTGGAGTCTGTCCCCTGAGGCTTAAAAAAACCTTTCTATTTTTCAGGACCTTTATGAAGCTCAAAGAACTTTTATCTCCAATGGCAGTGTGCAATGCCATCTTAAATTACAGTTGTGTTTTGGGTTAGATAATATTTTTATTGATTTTTTATAGTGATGTAGATTGAGACTGATTTATATTGCATTATTTTTATTGTTTTGCTTGTATTCTGCTTAAGGACAGGTTGCTACCAAATAAAAATGATTTTCCTCCTCCTCCTCCAAACCATAAGTATCAGACAGTTTTCCTTGATGTTTCTTTTTTTCACCTGAAAATTGCTAGCCTGGAGCCATCTGAATTTTTTGTATTGTTTTCTAAAATTACTGCTGGTCTTATAGCCTCAAAATCACAGTGATTTCAGGAGCACTTTTGCTGCCATATGCTGTTTCTCCATCTCTACATTTTCTCTTCCACTAAATCTTATCTAATAAGGTCAATGAAAGGTCTTCTGTCTCCATTTTGGTATTACTTTAATTATGATGATAATCACATTTTACATAGATAATAAGGAATATTTATGTAATTCTTTCTTTTGCGTTATATTTCTTTCTAGCTTGGCTGCTCTGGATCTGCCACTTCACTTTCTCATTCTTTTTCCTCTGAAATATAATATCCTTTGACTTGTTGCCCTTTTACTTTTAATTCTTTCTTTTCTTATTTTTTGCAATTTCTGTAATTGGTTTATTAATTGCCTTTTGTTTTATTAGTGTTATTTACCCCAAAAACATTTTCTAGAAGAGCTTCCTGCTGTTCCTTCCGTGCTCCTTGCAGAGGTACAGAAGTATATTTTTGAAGTGATGCTTGCAGTTTTCTTTTGGACAAATGTGCCTGTACCATGTTGACCTCAGTCTGCCCTCTGTAAGAACAGTGTTGGAGAAAGCAAAAGCATGTATGAATGTTCATGCAAGAGCAAGAATTAGTGACATAGCTTCGTAAATTTAACAGTAAGAAGATCAATTTAGGGAAATTGCAAGAAATGGGCCAAGCCTAGCATCCAATTAGCTACATTCTGTTTGGCGCTCCAGATGGAATTAAAAAGCTCAAAGCACGTATGGCTTGGGAACAATGGCAAAAGGGAGATCCTGAGATTAGCAATTTCATATAGAGAGAACAGGCTGAATGAAAAAGAAGGAACACACACTAAATCCTTTTTTAATCTATATTCTACTTTCCTTAGAGTAAGTGTAAAGTGCTGAAGAGTAAGGATAATCTACATCTTCACTAGCTACAGTATTTGTTTTTTAGAAAGGCTGATCTATGAACCATGGAAAATTGCACGGAATATTGCGGAGGCAGGGGGAGCAAGGAGAGGTGGACCAAGATTAGATCAAGGAAGTATGTGATATTGGGAATCAAATTATTAATCTGTAGTCAGTTTTCTGTATAATAGAAATGTTTGAAGGAACTATCTGCAATCTTTAGGGGAACATATGCATAATTGAATAGGTCAGGGTGATGGAGTGGGTAGAGGGAGGACCAGGCTGGACCAAAAGGAATTATGACCCTGTATACCAGTGATGGCGAACCTATGGCATGGGTGCCACAGGTGGCACGCGGAGCCATATCTGAAGGCACGCGAGGCGTTGCCCTATGTCAGCTCCAGCGCGCATGTGCGTGCTAGTCAGGTGATTTTCGGCCTTCTTTTCGGCCGTTTTCGCTCTCCCCAGGCTTCAGAAAAGCCTCCTGAACCCTGGGGATGGCAAAAAATGGCCCAACTGGCCTACCAGAAGTCTGGAGGCTTCAGTGAGGCCCGTGCCCTTGCGCGGGTGGGTAGTGCGGGGATTGTGTGCATGCGCGGGGGGAGGGCATTGCATTATGGGTGTGGGCACGCACACACACACTATCGTGCGTGCGCACACCCTTTTGGCACCCGAGCCAAAAAAGGTTCGCCATCACTGCTGTATACGATATGCGGTCAGAGTAGCTTTTTGTGTATTGGTAGGGACATGAGAAAAATCTTTATGTATGGAGGGAGAAGAAAACATTTGTGCGTGTTTTATCTGGGAATAAAAGTTAAATTACATGTATGTAAAAGTTTTATAGATGCTTAACGTCTTAACCATGTGCATTTTTTCCACATAATATTATTCCGAGGCTATGTTCCTCACTTCTTGAAGTAATATTCTCTATGTGAATTTTGGATCTAGTATCAAGAATTTGTTCAATTTTATAATCTGTAGAGAGGGTCTCTTGCTCGAAATGTACATTTAAATTTTTTTTCAGTATTTGCTCGATCTATATAGTACTGCCAAATGGCTCTGTCTTCCAGCTCTTCTGATTCTATTTTAAAATGTGCTGGGATTTGTATAAATAGCTTGGGCTGTTTGTAGATACCAAGATGCTGAAACAGGTTTGTTTTGCTATTTTGAAGGCTCTAAAGCTTGCAGAAAATCAAGTGTTAATAAGATATTTCATGGTCAGTAATTAATGCTTTGTCTTGATATTTGTATTATAATTATATTGATATTTACAATTGAGAAATATCCTTAAAAAAAAGAATTAAGAGATAGTAAATTGATGGCATTTTCTATATTTGTCACAGAGACACATGTATACAGGTAACCCTTGGCTTACAACCATTTGTTTTGTGAATGTTTGAAGGCACTGAAAAAGTGATTTATGAGCAGTTTTCACACTTATGACTGTTGCAGTATCCCCATGGTCAAGTGTTCAGAATTCAGGTGCTTGGCAACTGGCATCCATTTATGACAGCTGCACTGTCCCAGTGTTATGTGATCGCCATTTGTAACCTTCCCAGTGTCAGGGTTCCAAATAGCATCAAAAACTAAATCAGAGTCCGAGGCAAAATATTCCTCAAAGTTCCAATTTATTAGCAGAGCCATGTTGGCACATCTGGGAGAAACCCGAATCTGAAGTCCTAGGGGTTTCTCCACCCAGTTGAAAGTTCAAGCCCTCCCCACACCCCCAAGTCCATCACGTTGACCAATCTTCATCTGACAACTTGGCAGAAACTCCCATCTCCTCCTGTGCAGGTGCAGGAGTGCAAAGACAAAGGATGACCTTGGCAATCTAGAAGGAATTTGTTATGGCTACATGCAGACATCCCTCATGCAATTCCCCCTCCCAAATTCCCACAGCAAAGAATACATTTTAAAATGGCATAAAGTGTGGCAGGCCAAAGACCCCAAGTTAAATGGCTTTGGCCTGACACCCAGCTGGCTTCCAACAAGCAGTCAATGGGGGAGGCCATATTCGCTTAACAGCCACATGATTCATTTAACAACTGCAGCGATTTGCTTAACAACTGTGGAAAAAAGGACACAAAGTGGGGCAAAATTCAATAATTGTCTTGCTTAGCAATGGAAATTTTCTGCTCAATTGTGGTTGTAAGTCGAGGACTAACTGTATGTGTATTAATGTCTAGTGTCACATCTAGAATCTACTCCTTGAGTTAATTGGTATGTAATTTTACTTTATACTCATGACAGAGTTGGAAATGGAACATTGTGTTTGATTGTCTTTATCAGGTTAGGATCAACTGGATGCTTGGGAGAAAGATTCTCATAAGGCCATCTAATAGCAATAGCACTTAGACTTATATACCACTTCACAGCCCTCTATAAGCAGTTTACAGAGTCAGCATATTGCCCCACCCAATCTGGGTCCTTATTTTACCCACCTCAGAGGGATGGAAGGCTGAGTCAACCTTGAGCCTGGTGAGATTCGATCTGCCAAACCACTGGCAGCCGTGATCAGCAGAAGTAACCTGCAGTACTGCATTCTATCCACTGTGCCACCGCGGCTCTTCCTAATGATGCTTAATTTGGTTATCCATATAGAAAATGCATTGCTGATTACTTCATTCAGATGCTTGATTGGTTATTCATATTCATTGGACACTGTATCCTGTTTCCATATATTGCTTCTATATTCTATCTGTGCCCCATCCCCTATATACAGTAAGTACCAGAATTTGCTTCAGGTAGCAGTTCTATGTGGATGGGATTGGATTTCATGATCTTGAAAAGCTTCTTCAGATGGGAAAAAATTCTATAGTTCATTTCATGGATGAGGCTGCCTTATAGCATATATTTATTTATTTATTTATTTATTTTGTTATTCTTATATGCCGCCCAACTCCCGAAGGACTCAGGGCGGCGTACAACATAAGAAATACAAGAATAGACAAAATTTCAAACAATTTAAAAACAGTACAAAATTTAAAAAAAAACAGTATAAAAGCAGCAACAACATCCATCCATTCAACCACATACATACTTGGGGGGTAAGCTCAGATGGGTTAAGCTGTCCCCCCCACCTGCAGGAAGAGCCATGTCTTAACGGCCTTTCGGAAGGCCAGCAGAGTGGGGATGGTTCGGGTCTCCGGGGGGAGTTGGTTCCAGAGCACGGGGCCAGCCACAGAGAAGGCCCTCCCCCTGGGGCCCGCCAGCCGGCATTGCTTGGCCGACGGGACCTGGAGGAGGCCAACTCTGTGGGCCCTAACCGGTCGGAGGGAAGTGTGAGGCAGAATGCGGTCCCGGAGATATCCTGGTCCTAAGCCATGAAGGGCTTTAAAGATGGTGATCAACACCTTGAATTGGACCCGGAGACCGATGGGCAACCAATGCAGCTGGCGGAGAATCGGTGTCACGTGGGTGTACCTCGGCACACCCACCACAGCACGCGCAGCCGCATTTTGCACCAACTGAAGTCTCCGGATACTCTTCAAGGGTAGCCCCATGTAGAGCGCATTGCAGTAGTCCAAACTCGAGGTGACAAGGGCATGGGTGACCGTGAGTAACGCCTCCTTCTCCAGATATGGCCGCAGCTGGTGCACCAGGCGAACCTGTGCAAAGGCCCCCCTAGCCACAGCAGAAAGGTGAAGATCTAATTTTAGCTGTGGATCTAGGAGGACCCCCAAGTTGCGGACCTGGTCTGAGGGAGTCAGTTTCGCACCCTCAAGGACCAAGGAGGGACAGTTATCATGGTCCTTAGGAGGCATTATCCACAAACATGATAAACATGATCGGCTGCCTTATAGCAAATGCACATCCCAAAGTGGTGACTATGACTTATAAATCCATGTATTTTTTAAAAAAAATAGGAGGGGAGGGAGAGGAGAGGATAATAGGGCTGGAACGTCTCCTAGTCCAACCCCCTGCTTCAGGCAGGAGAACTGTACAATGCAGACAAATCATTGTCCAATCAATTCTTGAAAACCCCTAGTGATGGAGCACCCACAACTCTAGGAAGCTAGCTGTTCATTGATTAATTATTCTCACTGTCAGAAAATTTCTCCTTTGTTCCAGGTTGTATCTCTCTTTGATGAACTTCCTCCCACTGCTCTTTGTCCCACCCTCAGGTGATTTGGATAATAAATCAACCCCCTCTTCTTTGTGACAGCTCTCAAGTACTGGAAGACAGCTATCGTGTCACTCCTAAACTTTCTCTTCATCAAGCTAGACATACTTAGTTCCCTTAACCATTCATTGTACAATGTAGCCTCCAAACCCTTATCTTTGTTGCTGAATTCTTTCTAAGGCCTCAGCATCTTTTTTGTATCTTAGTGGCCAGAATTGGATGCAGTATGGGCTCACTAGTGCAGTGTAGAGTGGTACTATCACTTCTTGTGATCTTGATGCTATCCCTCCTAGAACTGTATTGGCCTTTTTGGCAGCTGCAGCACACTGCTGGCTCATGTTTAAGTGGTGGTCCACTAGGACACCTAAATCCCTTTCCGAGTTACCACTACTGAACCAGGTACCACCTATTCTATACCTATTTATTTGGTTTTTCTTACTGACATAGTTGCGAGACTCTTGGCATCTGTGGCAGAAAATTAAATGTCCGTTGCACAAAAAATAAATTAAAATCACACAAACATAAACAGCACACAAGCCAATTCAAAAGGTAGTGTCATATTAACTGAGTTAAATCTAAGTTTAAAAATCCCTCCAGAAGAACTCCATTTTTATTTGCTTCCAAAAGATCATTAGTAGGGCAAGTCAGAATTCTAGGGTTTTTCCTACCTTGTTATTACTTTTTAATGAGTGGTTATAGCACTGTGCCTAGTAATGTAAAATGTGACAACCCTGATTCAGATCTAATTTTACTGCTTAATTCATTAGCTGGCTCTTGGGCAACTCACTTCAGTCTCAGGATCAACAGTGGATCCCTCTCAGCTTCAGTATAGGAATAATTATAATGATCTATCTTAAGAATCTTTGCTGATTACCAGTCCTTAGCCCTTATAGCAATAAAGTATAACTTTCCTACTTAGTGATATGTGGTATTAACTCTCCTTGCTACACAAGACTAACCAAACGTATTATTCTTATTGGTGAAGAGGTGGGATGAGACTGTTTTGAGAGTGCTCATTTGCTGATGAATAGCAATCTATGCACTTTTCCTGCTCCATTCTAAAATACAGACATCTCGATGAAGAAGCTTCCAGTAATTGCTACCCAACCAGTAAGATTGCGTTTAAGTGAATTATTTTTATGATCAGGGATATTGGGAAATCTTACACCATTTCAGAGCTCCATAATGACTCAATAGGCTTCAATTCTAATTCCTGTTCCCATAGTTTTAAAAAGTTTTTTCATGAGAATTGTTGTATTTGAAAAACATGTTTTATGGAATATGGAATAATTGATATTATTTTGATACCATTTTTCAAATACTTTCCTAACAAACATTCATAAACTTAAGAAGGCTACACTTGTCTTATTTGAGAATAGTTTGGAACATGTGACCAATTCTAAAGGAAGATATTGAATTATCTTATTAATAATAAGCCTAATCCCAGTTTGGATCACACTATACGTTTAAAACTGGGATAAATGGGAGATGGATAATATTGGAGGCTAGAAACAGGAGGCTTTTCTAAAATATAAACAGTAGAGTAGTTTTAAATATATGTTGTAATAGTAGACAATTTATTTCTTAATTTCAGGGAAGGGCATTATTTCTAAGATTGTACTTATTTGCATTTATTTATTTATGCTAGTTTTACATTGCCTTGCAAGAAATAGCAATTAACAGTAAATTGGAAGGAGTCTGGTAACACCTTTTCAGACTAACAATTTTTATTATTTGTGAACTATATATCTCTTCGTTAGAGTATAAAGTAGTTGAAGCAATGTAAATTGGAATGAAGCTACTGGTGAGGAGAAAGAGTGTTTATGCAGAATAAGTTACATGTGAGACAGATTGCAAATACCCCATCAAGTAGCAATGTGTTCAAAACCCATGTTTGTTAAGACCTTCCGAAATGGCCTGAAATCTTTGGATCTAGATGAGTTCCACAACCTCTTGCTCAACTATAGTGGTATAGTTCAATTGTTTCAAAAACAGCTATCTTGAAATCTATAATCAAGTGACATGGGAAGTTAAAATGTTCTGATATTGTCTTTTCTGAGTCCTGATGTCCAACTCCTTGCAACAAATCCAGATCTTTACTTTCCCTGACATTTACATCAACTGCGCCATCACGGGACCCAACAATTTCACAGACAAAATTAGAGATGTCTTCACATGCTTTTCCTGTAAAATAATGTATGCCATCATCTGCCAACAAATGCTCTTCTATATTCTAAGTTGAACTAATAGATCAGATTTTGCACAAATAATTAATGAACACAAATTTGACATCATGCATATAAAGTTCTGCCTGTTTTCCAATATTTATGGATTGTTTTTATTTTAAATGTAGTCTCCAAAAATCTTTTTAAAATGGTGTTCATATTTCAATTAGTTCTAGCTTTGGTTACAATGCATGAAATTGACATTGCTATATTATAATAATCTATCATGTTTTCAAATGGCATATTACTTTGCTAACCTGATCGCCCTTCGTAAGGGATGCAATAGCTTAAATCAGGCCTGCAAACATTGTGGCCTTTTGAACAATCAACTGTATATTGTGTATTACTAATAGGGAAAAAAGAAGAAAGCAAATATTAATTAATTGCAATGAATGTTCCAAATTGTAAGGTATGGATAGGTAATGTGCAGTCTTAGGACTGCAGGTGGCCCTTCCCTAATTTCATGTGATTTTCATTCTAATATCAATTCTGGCATGAAAAATTGGCAATGAATTTTGCATAGGAATCAGACAAAGAGGACTTACATCCATATCCATCTTGATGTTCCTTTCTGGAATATGCAACATTATGCAAGGTATGGAAAGTGTAAGAAACAGTAACCAAAAGAAATTAAAGGAAGGAGATAAAAGAAAAAGAAATCTGTCCAAAATTAATTTAAACCAGCATCATTTATTAAACCTCAGTATCCTTCTATTCTTTCAACCATTCTTGAATCCTTATATATATATATATATATATATGACTCTTGAATTCGTGTAGTGTAGTGTAGCCATCTCAGTTGTCCGTTTCCCTGAGAGAGCCAATCCTGCTGACAGCCACATTTTAAGGGACTTCTAGGATTTAAAATCCTGTATGGTTAAAAGCCCGTGATTTCTGAGATAATCTACTCTGGGTAGGTATCTGGGTAGATCAAGAAGAAAAGACATATTAAGAGTCACTCCTCCAAAAGAATATGACATCATGAATCCTAGGCATTCCTGTATATGAGCCACTTCAGTGATGGCTAGAGATGTAAAATTTCTGGAAATTTTGAAGCCTGGGAAAAAACCCGGGTTTTTTCCATTTTTTTTCAGGGGGGGGGATAACAAAAATTTTCGGGAAAATTGAAAAAAAATGCTACATTAGCACTTTTTTGTCTTTTTAAGATTGAAAGTCATTCTGTTACTTTAGGAACATAAAATATGACTATGGACAATTTGACTTGGCATAAAATTATCACAACTAGCATATTAAAAATATAGTGTAGCCAAACAATTATCACAAACAGAATTTACTTTTTTATAATATTTATTTGTAACAAAGGGAGCAACAATCTCCTGAACTGCTTACTAGTTTATGTGGAACAGCCAAAAAGCCTCCACAAAACAATTTTGAAAACCAAAAGTAACAATTTTTCATATTTCCTCTCCACAGTATTGAATAAAAATAAAAATAAAAACCCCATTCTCATAAAAAGAATTGAAGATGGGGGAAGTGTTAAGAAGAGAGTGGGACTAAGTTTCAATGGACATTTAATCAGAATCATTTTCTGAACTGAAATTGTCAGTATCCGTCTCTGCTTCTGCAGCTACTCTTTTTTGTCTGTCATCACAATTAGGAACTTCTAAAAACTAAAGGTTTGCCCGGATAATCTGATATCATACATTTTTTAAAGAAATGATTTGGAAAATATTTGAACACCCTGTCTTAAAACATTTTATTCATCATGTTAAAATAAAATATTCAACAATGTTTTTTTTTTTTAATTTTTCCAATTTTTTGGAAAAAAACAAAAAAGCCTTCAGGAAAAAAATGGAAAAAACCGTTTTTCCCCCGAATTTTTCCAGTTTTTTTCTGGGCCTTCACATCTCTAATGATTCCCCCTTTTCCTTGAACAAACTCCCTTGAAGCATAATTGACCATGCTATATTTCAAAAAAATTGTCAAGACCTAGCTATTTTGGAGGGCTTTGTAGAATGGAATGGAGGAATAACTGTTGAGGACATTGGTACTGTTGATTGAGGGATGGTCAAAGCTTGTTAATTACTCAGATTCTTTGGATTAGAGCAGCATAGCAATCTGAGTAAGTAAATGCAACATAGATACTTCTGTGGCATTCTACAACATTATTCCTCCATTTCAAGCAGTTTCACATTCTTTATTTATGTCCACTTTTCATTCTATGGTGGTTTAATACCTTTTTGGACAGGTTTTTTATTTCTCTCCTTGCAATCATTTTATTTCACTATTAATTCCTTCACTTTTTTCATTCTTTTCCATGTCAATTATTTCTCATTATTCTTATATATTTCACTAATTATCAGAGTCTTTTATTATAAGCAATCACATCAATAATGTTTTTCAATTCTTTCTTTTAGAAAGTACATTAGAAGGAGAAGAAACAAAAATACCAAAGGTTAGGTAGAGATACATAGCACGGACAGGTCTAGTCATAAAGCTATAATCCCAAATTTCTCATCTGTCTGTCGGCAGCTTTGGCCTGCTTTCTTTTGCCAGAACTTCTGACAAGCTTAAATATTATATCAGAGCATACAAATTAATCCTGGCTGAGCTAGCAGAATGGGAATTCAATATGATTCCTGTAACAGATGTAGCATGACAATAAAAATTATAGCGTGACATTCACAACTAATTTGATATTAGTGGATTAAGTTTCTCGAAATAGAACCTCTTTTAACTTGAGTCGATATATATCAGGTTGTTTGGAAATGACTGCTGGAGGAAAGCTCATTTTATTATTATTTATTTTGTGAGATTTATATACTGCCTCACAGTGCAAGCACTCTCTAAGCGGTTTACACCAGTAAGCAATGTATATTTATATTGCCCCAAACAATCTGGGTCCTCATTTTACCTACCTCGGAAGGGTGGAAGGCTGAGTCAACCTTTAGCCGGTGAGATTTGAATTGCTGACCTGCGGATCACAGTCAACTAAAGTGACCTGCAGTACTGCCTCTAACCTCTGCGCCACCTCGGCTCTTTTTAATAAATTAATACTCTATTAAATCTTAAATGTAGTTTTTATGTTACTCTGGGATTTTTAAATTACTCAAATTAATAAAATATGAAATTATATAGAATAAAATGAAGAAATAGATAAAAGATACAAGAAGAAGGAGAAAAAGTTCAGGCAGAAAAAGAAAAGATATATAAAGAATCAGCTTCCACTCTATACAAGCAAATTCATTATCTCTTCCCTTCCTCCTAAACTTACAACATAATTCTCTTCTTCCCATATTCAACCCTTTTTAATCAGCAAACCTATAAATTACCTTTTTATTTTTTTCTATTTTCAGCAAAATCCATATGAGATTTGCAGTCTTTTAGAATAGGGGTCCCCGGCCCCCAGGCAGTGGCCCACTACCAGGCTTTGAGCCTTTTGTAATTGGGCCGTGGAAGTGCAGGTAAGCGTGCTCCATTTGTGCAATGCTTGTGCAAATGGAGCTGCCTGCCCTTGCACGCTTGCCCATCGCTTGCGTGGAACCATCCCCTCTCCCGCCACCCTGGAAAGCAGGAAAGGTTGGGGACCTCTGTTTTAGAAAAGTACCTGGTATATCCAGGGGTGGTTTTCACTTACCTTCCCTACCGGTTCACAAATGTGAGCTTGCACTCACCTCCACACATGTGCATAGCCTCCTGTGCATGCTCTTTACTCGCATGCGTGCCTTCCGCACATGCACCCAGGCACGAAAACGTGGCTAAATAGGATGGCATTACGTCCGGGTGGGTGGGTGCAGTTGGCGCTACCGGTTCACCCGAACCGGTTCGAACTGGTAGCATACTACCTCTGGGTGTATCCCTGACCAAACATGTCAATTATGCCATTTCTGCAAGTGTTGCCAGTTCACGATCCATTCTTCCGAAGTAGGTATATACTAATATACTAATTGCGTCAAGACAATTACATGCAGAAAGATGTAAAAGTACTAACTTTTACATCTTGCTACATGTAATTGTCTTGATGCAATTACCATATACAAAATCAGTCTTCCATAAGACTTATTTAATTGGCTAGTCATAAGTTCTAGTATTACACTTGAATTTTTGATATTTCTTTCAGTAGTGTGATTTAAATTCTTTTCCATTCAGTAATATCTTGCTTTTATTTGCAAACAGTAGAAATGTGCAGATGAAATATACAGTATGCAATAATTCCTAGTTTAAAAAGATTTTTCTATGTTCCATAGAGAAGAAGTGAAATTTGGACTATAACATTGGAAAAATATACCTCTCTTATTCTTGTTATTTTATTATTATAACATTACACAGATTATTGTAAGTTGCTATATCCAATTATCTGCTAGAGAACTACAGTATATGGTCCCCATCTTGTCTCCTTTGGGTGAACTTTTAAAAACTTGACATTTCTCCCAAGCCTTGGGTTAGAATGATTGGGCAAGAAGAATTTCTAGAAAAACCTAAGTATTCATCTAAAATAATTTTTCTTTCTTATTTTTATGATCAAATACTGAAAATAAAAAGACCAAGATATATACAGATGCAAAGAAAGTAGTAATATTGCAGTCAAAAATATCATAAGAAATGTAAGAGGAGTTATTCCCAGCCATTCAGTCATATTCTAAGAAAAAATATAGCATCTTGATCCAATTGCATAAAATTTATGTGCTGCTCTGCCATGATTCTTGGCCCTTTCGCTTTTTTTCTTGTAAAATACAACAAAAAAGAACAAAACCATACATATCTGATTATTAAAAATGTATAACAGATGCTTAAAAAATGAAAAAAAAAATAGAAAACATAAAGTGTAATACGTTCTTACAACAGTAAACAGGCACAATTATCTACATATTTAATCTACTATAAATAGTATATACATGCACACATGCATATTCTAATATACTTTTATAACTATCACTTTTTTAAACACACTATATTTTGTATAAACGAGTCCCATATTTCATTATACTTGTCCTTACAAAATCTATGTCGATAGGCAATCTGCTATAGGTGGCAAATATGATCAGGTCTTCAATCCATTGAGTGAAAAGGCTTATCTTTCCAATGCTGCAATATCACTTTTTTAGCCATAGTAATGGGGAAAGTCCATTTGTGTTGTCTCATTGTTAATTTCCCTAGGACCTAGGTTAATGTCTAAGTACCGGTATGCAGTTCAAGAGAATACTATTCTCTGAAAACTTTAGCTCTTGTCCCACAGTCACGTTTATATGGTCGTCTACTTTCCTCCTGGGAAGGAAAGCTATGGCAAATCTAGACAGCATACTAAAAAGCAGAGACATCACCTTAACAACAAAAGTGCGCATAGTCAAAGCTATGGTTTTTCCAGTTCCAATGTATGGCTGTGAAAGTTGGACCATAAGGAAGGCTGAGCGCCAAAGAATTGAGGCCTTTGAACTATGGTGCTGGAGAAGACTCCCGTGAGTCCCTTGGACTGCAAGGCGATCAAACCGGTCAGTCCTAGAGGAGATCAACCCTGACTGCTCTTTAGAAGGCCAGATCCTGAAGATGAAACTCAAATACTTTGTCAACCTAATGAGACGGAAGGAGTCACTGGAGAAGAGCCTAATGTTGGGAACGATTGAGGGCAAAAGAAGAGGATGACAGAGAATGAGGTGGCTGGATAGAGTCACTGAAGCAGTAGGCATGAGCTTAAATGGACTGGATGGTAGAGAACAGGAAAGCCTGGAGGAACGTTGTCCATGGGGTCGCGATGGGTGGGACACGACTTCACGACTAACAACAACAACAACAACAACAACAACAACAACAACAACAACAACAACACTTTCTCCCAAAACTTAGTACATATAGGACATTGTAAAAACGTGTTTTAAAGAAGCATTAACCTTATTGCATCTCCAACAAAATGCTGTCTTAAACAATTCTTTATATAAAAGCACAAAGGACTCCAATAAATTCTACATATTATTTTTTGTTTTATATATTGTAGTTTAAAGTGCATTGATACACTCTTGCTATAGAAATTAAGATACAGTCCCATAGGCAATATAGGAACCGCTAATTCTTTATTCCATTCATCTCTTAACATATGCATATAAAACTGATTTATTGATGAAAGTACCTATAAAAACTAATATTAGCTTCTTTTATTTTTTAGTTTAACAAATTGTTCTAGTGTCTCAGGTATCTCAGAAACTGAAAATGCTCCCGGTCCAAATAATGTTAATAAGTGTTCCTTGCCCTTTGATCAAAACTATACGAGGCTTTCAGGTTTCTCAATAAAGGGGACTTTGCAAAACTTGTGATCAATTATCCCAATTGTATTAAAACCCAGGACAATGACATTTTAGGATTTATTTTTCAGAACATGCCTAAAAGAGCCATAGGCAAGGTATTGAAATGGAGTAAAAGTTTAGTTCCCGAATTCATTTTTTAAAAATGCTAGCATGTTAGATCTGCTGGAACAGTGTGATTATTCATTCACATATTACACAGTATTTTGACTGGAAAGCGCTGTGCTGCATACATATCTTTGTTCTCTTTAGCAGCCTTCATATGCCATGTTTGTTTATGGTTTTGTAAGAACTACTGCCATTTCTTCTTATTATGATGACACTTGAGCCCTGAGGCTGTCAGTGAAACAGTCTGTCATCTATTTTTTTATCTACTAATGTAAAACTTCTGTTTTAAGAATGGCTGAAAATATTCTACATTGTAGAGAAGAGATTTTGAGGGTTATCCTTCGCATGCTAGCAAATCAGCTGTAGGCATATGCTTATATGCTAGCTTTCCCAAAACCAAATTCAGTTAGTTTAATAACTTTTACAATAGTTTCTATATGTTCATAGCTGTTTATTAAAATGTACACAATTTTTTGGGTGGTCAAAGTTTTCATATTGAAATATTCACGTTTGATTAGGAATATTTTTGGTAAACAAAAATTATATTTATGTGCCCTAAACATTGTGCAAAAGCTTTCAAAGGTTGTTGACCTTAAACGTCCCAGATTGTAGATTTCAAATTTGTGCCAGACAAAGCAATTCTACTACATTGTTCTACCAATTCTCATTCAGATTAATGAAAGAGGTTCCTTTAGAAATTATATCAAGGGATAAGAGTATCATCTGATGCCCTACCTAGTATGCTAGGTTGTTGCAAAGGTAATTCATGTCTTACTAGTTGGGGGAACAAGTAGAGAGTTTAGAGTATGTAAGTGGTGTATTCTTAAATTTTAAGATCATTCTAATTGGGCTGGACAAACTCCTTGATTTAGCTTTTTTTTTCTGTGGGCAATATCAATAGTGTAATATATTAATATTTCTTGGAGAAAATCTATGTTGTCACTGGCAGATGAAAATGAGTTAATAGCACATAATCAACATTTATATTAGTATATAATAATAGCATAGTATTGTTTACTGACTAACATGATTTCTCTGCACAATTAATATAATGGTATCTCTGAGCCAATGTTCCTAGAATATTAAAAAAATGATGACACATACTGAGTCACTTTTGGAGTGCAACAGCTTCAAAGGATGTTGACCTAAAATACAAATATTAACTTCAATATTAAATAGCAATATTACACACTTTATTCTCTTCAGTTGAGAGTGAAGTGCGGAAAGTTACACAATTATAACATTTCCAGAGAGGATAGAGTAAATATCATAGAGTGTTCATGATTGGTTATGAAATCTATTCAACTAATTATTATATGCCCTCTCCCTCTAGCTATGCAGCTACTATGAATCAAGATATCATGCCATATTTTATGGACAGATTACAATTTGCATAGCTGGCACTTTTCATAGGACAATACAACATCTAACAACAACAACAACAACTTTTCCAAGCTGTGTCATATGTTGTAAGATTAGGTTGGGACTCAACAAAAAATGGGCTTATATCCAGTAAAGTATGACATAGCAATAGCACTTAGACTTATATACCTCTTCATAGTGCTTTACAGCCCTCTCTAAGCGGTTTACAGAGTTAGCATATTGCCCCCAACAATCTGGGTCCTCATTTTAACCACCTCGGAAGTATGGAAGGCTGAGTCAACCTTGAGCCTGGTGAGATTTGAACAGCTGAACTGCTGAACTAGCAGTTGGCTGAAGTAGCCTGCAGTCCTGCACTTTAACCACTGCGCCACCTCGGCTCTATCATGACTTAGAGAAATAATTTCAAGGTAATCATAGTAAATATATGTGGAATTGACAAAGCTGAAAATAAAAACTAAAAGGTCTAATTTTATTGTTATCTACTGTTCTGTACATGGTACATTTCTTTATCAGGAGTGAATTTTTTTCGCTACAAGTCTTGCTATGCTGCCTTTTTGTGGCAGAATGATCAAAAAACAAGGAGTATGCAACCAAACTATAAACTCCCAGCAGGATCACCCAAGCCATGAAGGTCAATCCAGATGCTCAGCTACAGGAAGTAGGTATCTTGAACAGGAGCAATGTAGGAAGACGCTGAAAGTGAATGCATTTTACCAAGAAAATGATGTGGATAGACATTATTAAGTGACTGAAAATAGATGGCTGGACAGTGAACCCATCCAATCAGATGGCACTCAACATTCTACTGGGGAAGTCTGAGTACTAATCGTGTTTACGATGCAGCTAGATGAAAGATATCTGGTTAATGTTGGCATTCAAGAAGTGAAAATCGGAAGATGCAGACAGAATTACAGTGGGAACATGGAAGGTCAGCAGCATGAACATGTGAAAGTTCAACACAGTGAAACATGAAATGAATCAACTACTGTACACATTGACATCTTTGGCAAATAGGAATAGACTGGAATTTGACACTTTCCGAAATCATGTTTTCTACTTGGGACCCAAAAAACAAACAACAGTTGTTGTCAGAATCAGGACGGATATAGCAAGAGCAATACTTGTGTACAATTGATTAATGACCAGATAGTATGATCCAGAATTCGTGGACAATCCTTTAATACCATGATTATCATAGTTTATGTAAAACAAGAGGTTGATGAGTTTTATGATCACATTTAATTTGTAATTGAGAGAACGTGAACACAAACTGTGCTGCGTGCTGTGGTTGGGGACTGGAATACCAACATTGGAAATAGTAAGAAAGAAAACATAGTTGGCTTAGGAAACAGAAACTGGAAATATTAAGTAAGAAAACTTACAGTAATTGGCCTAAGAAACAGAAATAAAGAAGGAGGCTGGCTAAATAATTTTTTTCAATCCAATGATTTCTTCATTTCTAACGTAGTCTTCAAACAACCAAAACCAAGCTTATATGCACAGACATGATTACTGTAAATGGAGTACCCAGAAATTAAATTGACTATATTATTGTTGGAAGAGCTTAGTGCATGTTTCTGCATCTGTTATGTCTTCTGGATGACTTCTCCAACACCATCTCCATGGCTCCCTTTACTAGCGAAATCATTGGTTAACCCAGCTTATATGAGAAATCTCTCTTTTTTAAAAAAATGAAACAAGTTTTAAAAGTTTATGATATATTGATGTCTACCATTCAGCTAGATAAAACAAATGTTATTTTATTGGAGAAAAGTCTGTGAAGATTCTCAGTCATCTGGCTCATAGTTGTCTCAAATGTGCTTTTTTCTTCAAAAGGCAACTCGACTGTTTTATTGGAGAAAGTGGTTTTTATTATCTTGTGTCTTCCCATTTGTATTCTTCAGATATACGTCTGTAATGTCTTAAAATTATATATTTTTGGTGACGGATGGGACGCAATTCAAAAAGGAACTGACAATTTTAAGCAATATTTAAATGTTCTTGGAAAAGTCTCTTTTTTCCTGACAAGTTTAGCACTATTTGTAATTGGCATCTCTAGCTGTCAGCTTCTCATATCAGCAGTCTCCCCCATATAAGCAATAGAGGCCTTTTACCTGCAGCTGTTGGGCCTTTGTACTGCTGGTTTTAGAAATGTCAACAGGAACAATAGGAGCCCCATTTCTTTTCTTTCTCTTTCTCCCACCTCCCTTACATCACTTCCCTCTTGATGCTTGGAAACCTGCTGGGTGCCCCTGGGAAAATTACACGTTCCAGGATCCCTGGTGCCTAGAAAGCTACTACAGCTGCCTTCTAAGAACAAGGAGGCAGAGATAGAGGGTGGGGAAAGACATAGAAAAGAGAGAGCAGGAAGATGGTCTCTCTCATTGATACTGCAGGAAAAGCCAAAACCATATAAAAATAAAGATCTAGGACAGAGGTCTTCAAACTTGGCATAGCTGGCTGGAGAATTCTGGGAGTTGAAGTCCACAAGTCTTAAAGTTGCCAAGTTTGGGGACCCTGATCTAGGAAAATAAAAGTAATTCACAAATCATATTTTTTCTAATGTCTCATATTACATGTTAATTTCAGGTTCAAAGATTGTTGATTATAAAGTACCGTATTTTCGGAGTATAAGACGCACCGGAGTATAAGACGCACCTTAGTTTTTGGGGAGGAAAATAGGAAAAAATCTTCCTACCAGGTATTCATCTGGCTAACGTCCTTAGTCTGGTCAGCTTCAGCACATTATTTTATCCCCTGGTTAGGACTTTAAAAAATCTTATTCGGAGAGAGTAACAATGAAAGAGCCTGCAAGCCAATAAGAGCTGGGAAGATCATTAGCACCTGGTTAGGGCTAGAAAAAAACTTATTCGGAGCAAGTAGAGCAATGAGAAAAAACGCTGAAAGACTTAGGGCTGAAAAAACATTCTTCAGAGAGAGTAACAATGAAAGAGCCTGCAAGCCAGTAAGAGCTGGGAAGATCATTAGCACCTGGTTAGGGCTAGAAAAAACTTATTCGGAGCAAGTAGAGCAATGAGAAAAAACGCTGAAAGACTTAGGGCTGAAAAAACATTCTTCGGAGAGAGTAACAATGAAAAAGCCTGCAAGGTAAGAGCTGGGAAAATCGTTAGCACCTAGTTAGGGCTGGGAAAAAAGCTCCGAAAAAGCTACATTCAGAGTATAAGACACACCCAAATTTTCAGCCACTTTTAGGGAGGAAAAAGGTGTGTCTTATACTCCAAAAAATACAGTAGATCATCACTTTTTGGTACTGCTTCATCAGAGTCCAGTTTTTTAATTGAAACTATGGTTATAATTGCTTTATTCTGTCTTGTCCCATTAATAATATCTGGAGAACTTCATTTTTTTATTTTAAAGTAAGTGATCCAAGGCAACTTGAATTAAGAATGATATACTTTGGTTATTAGCCTACATTTTTGTTGTTATTGTCCTTGATATCCATCAGGGTTTTCTCCCCACTTTTTGGCAAATTGCTGTACTTTCTAGATTAAAAAAAATAATAATAATCTTGATTAGATAGCTTGGAGATGATAATGTTTAGAAGCTTCCTTTATTATAGCCACAAAACCTTCCCCTTTTAGCAATGTTAGAGGCTAGGTCAGTAAATTTCTATGGTAGTTGGAAAAGAAATTGCAAAATCGGATCTTTTCCTTTTCCAATTACCATAGAAATTTAGGAGATTATTTTCTGAAGGGAAATATTTAGTGTGGTAATAGCTTAAATGTTATAAAATGTTTTACTTAATTGAATTGCATTGTTGCTTAAGCATTCAGTTCATAAGGGCAATCATTCAGATAGATTCCCCCTGTTTAAACTGTGCTGCCCCCATGCTAAGGTTTGCTATGGTTTAACTATGAGGTCAGGAAATGATATTCTTGAAACCTATTATAAGACGATTTTAGAATAGCAATTGGTGGATTGATCCCTTTCTATCCAGCATTACTTCCAACAGAAAAAAACAACCTGCACTAACTTTCTGTAACATGTATAAAGCTTTTTCTATACTCCCCCTATTCTCTGTGGACCATTCAGATGGATGGATAGTTGGATGGATACACACATACACATACACATACACACATACAGACAGACAGACAGACAGACAGACAGACAGACAGACACACACACACACACACACACACACACACACATGCTGTTAAGGATGGATTTCACACACAGATCAACAGAGTCCCCTAATGTTTTGTCCCATTCTTACATGAGTATTTTTCTTTGACATAGAACTACAAAACCATCAATTTCCAGAGAGATTAATAGCCTGTCATTCAGAATAGAGTTCACACACAGATCACTAGCTGGCTTTCCTGCTTAATGCAACTTTCTCATACACCCATTGATTTGTCCTCTGGAATTTTGTTGTTGTTATTGATTGTTGCCCGCTATGAACAAAACAAAACTCAGCTGACAGTTCTACTTTGTTCACACCAGTTATCTAGTCTCCCTTGTAGTTCAAGCCAAAATGAACATATAGTGGGGGGCAATGTCCAGCAAGAAGACAAGAGATTTTATATTGCTATGATAAAAAAGAGTCAGTCTTCCAAGAAGTTTCATGAAAGGCAGATTGGTAGATTCCCCTCCTCCCCCTATTTAAATAGTATTCTTGGATCAAGTCAGAGGTTAAACTTCATTCTGTTTTATTTTTTTACTTTTGATAGAATGTAGGTTTGATTCAGAAGGGGTAGAAGACTCCAAGTTGTTGCACAACGATATCCAAATCCTGGGAAAACATAAGAAACTCAAAACAATTTTGCCTTGATTATATTACATATTGGTTGACCTAGAGAGAGGCTTTGATGGGCTTTCAATATTCTATAACCATACCCTAGCCACATTAAAATCCATCCCAACACTCCTAGAAACTCCCATTCTTAGTTTTGCCTACCTCAAAAGGCTGGTTCTACTTTACTTTTTTGTAGTCATATTGTATTTTGTTGTTGATAGTTTGGCAAAGTAACCAGCCTGAGCAAACACATCTGCATTCAGTCCTAAAACTGAATGAGGTATCTTGGGTACATGAGCATTGATTGCCTGAATTGGATGTTCCCAAAAGTTCTGAAAAGACTTATTGCTTAAACAGAAAAAAAGGGGGGGGGGGAATCCTAGAAAAATCAAGACATTAATATAAATTACCTAAATATATTTCCATATTCATTTAATAAAGTAATAACAATGTAGCAAGTTATGCATTAAAATTATGTCTTCTGGTTAAACATTATGAAATCTATGCCAAAGGAAAATATGTCATTTTTTAATTAGTAGAAAAAATAGCTTTAAAAAATTATACAACTCTTGAATTCAGTATTTTTTCCATGCTTATTTTTTTCTCTTTTTGTTTGTTTTGATATTATAATTTCTTAGTTAATTTGTTGGATATTACTACTTTTAAATTTTATTTTGTGTATTTTTTCTGTACTTTTAAAAATTCCATTATTAAAAAATAGCCTTACAGCTTGACATAATTGGTACCTAATGAGGACAGAAAAAAAAATCCTACCATTGTTTTGAAACATTTATCTCTGTGATTATGTATTGTGTTTTAATGAATTTAAATGTTTGTTCCAGGCAGGTTGAATGATGAAAAATGGTTCTATTCATGAGTGATTGTCAACTAACCACCTTCATAATATATAATTTAGTAGAAGAGAGCATGCATCCTTTCATTTTGACCTCTGTTTGATGTTATGTTTTGTCTATGAATGAATGATCATAGTTTGAAAGAGACCTTGTAGTCCAATTCTTTTCCTAGTTCAGGAATCCATTAATATGTTGTCCCCAACAGATAGCCATCCAGCCTCTCCTTAAATACAGCAAAGTGAGCCAGTTGCCTCCCAAAGCTGTCTTTTCCACTCTTTCCATCTTATTGCCTGGATTTTTTTAAATGTTCAATCAATATATACTTCCTTGTCATTTGAACCCATTCTTTCTTCCCCTATCTCTGCAACAATCCTTAGAATTGGAAGGGACCTTGGAGGTCTTCTAGTCCAACCTCCTACTTAGGCAGGAAACCCTACATCACTTCAGACAAATGGTTATCCAATCTCTTCTTAAAAACTTCCAGTGTTGGAGCATTCACAACTTCTGGAGGCAAGCTGTTCCACTGATTAATTGTTCTAACTGTCAGGAAATTGCTCCTTAGTTCTAAGTTGCTTCTCTCCTTGATTAGTTTCCATCCATTGCTTCTTGTTCTATCCTCAGGTGCTTTGGAGAATAGCTTCGCTCCCTCTTCTTTGTGGCAGCCTCTGAGATATTGGAACACTCCTATCATGTCACCCCTAGTCCTTCTTTTCATAAGGCTAGACATATCCAGTTCTAGCAACCGTTCTTTATATTATAACCCTAAATAATTTTGTCCCATCTTCTCCAAGGCAACTGTTTGAATGGCCTGCTGTTTTTGAATAAATTATACTTTCAATCCTTGTGTTCCATTGATACATTTTGACTCACCAGTTTTCAATAACGCTTATGAAATCATACCTGCTTTCCTACTTAAAAGACTTCTAATTCTTCTAATGCTACATTCCTATACAGGCACATGGCCTGACCTATTCTTTGTTATATTTTGGTGTTTGTTATTGGGTTCCTTCATATCCTATATATCCCTTCCATTCCCAATTTCAGTCATTGGCACTTTCTGAGCTCTCTTATCTCTCCTCTACAGAGCCTAGTTTAAAATCTTCTGAATCAGGGTTGCAAGATGCTTTCTAAACACATTTATTCCCAATTCTAGTGAGATGCATCCCACCACTTGCCAGAAATCACCTTATTTCAGAATCTGATTCTGTTTTCAAGAAACTCATACCATTCCCATTACCATTATCTTTGCAGCCAGTTATTCATTTTCAGTATTTTTTTTCAACAAGACGGAACGAAGGAAGTCGTCTGCCCCTTCATCTTCTCTCATGGTCTTCTGTTTTCAGGGCTTGGATTGGTTATATTACTTAATAGATTAATAGGAAAAAAATGTCACTGGGCTGAGAGTTGAGAGTGTTTACCTAGCATCATGAATTTGTACACAAGAATATCAATACACATTTCTGATAAACCATCAAGCCAAAAGATGGCTGTCCCTTTGTAAACAGAGTCTTTCATAATGTCAGCCCATTTAGATAGGAAATCATCTTCATAGAATATTGCATGACTGATTGTGCTATAACTCTCCTCCTCTCCTCCCCCAACCCAAAACCTCCATGGTGGGTCAGGGAAGTGTCTGAGCTGGTTCCAAATGTTATCTTGTTTCTCAGGGCTTAAAAAAGGGTTTACCCTCTTTGCCTAGGTCCGTGATGGCGAACCTATGGCACGCTTGCCACAGGTGGCACGCAGAGCCCTCTCTGAGGGCATGCTAGCTGTCACCCCAGCTCAGCTCCACCGTGCATGCGTGTGTGCCTCCCGCCAGCCAGCTGATTTTCGGGTCTCTGCCGCGCATGCGCAGGTGGGCGGGGAGGGCATGCAGGGGGGGGCGCACGTGCATTGCATTATGGGTTATAAGTGCAGGGAGGCCTACTAGGCCCAAAATGGGGTGCGGGGGTCACATGCGCATGTGTAGGGGTGGGGGGAGCATGGGGGGGATCATGCATGCATTGTATTATGGGTGTGTGAGCGCGGGAGCGCGGGCTTTCAGCACGCAACAACAAAAAGATTAGCCATCACTGGCCTAGGTGCATGTTTCCATCAAGGCCATCTTCCTTACACCTTACAGGTCAGTGCCTGTAGCTTTTATATTTTATATTTTATATTTTAAGGGCAGGAGCCCTTTTTCTTTTTCTTTTTCTTTGCAAATCTAGTACAATCCTCTTGCTCAATCATCCAAGGCTTGTGACATCCAGGTGTCCAGAAACAATTTTTTGAAGTTGCAGATAATAAGAGTCCTTCTAGATAGATTTGGGCTGTGACAGATATCTTTTATTTTTCCATAAAGAGATTTCTTATATCTTCTGGAAAGGTTTTCGGTGCAATTGTTCTCTACTTCATATACACAATTTAAGAATTCCCAGTCTTCCTTGGCTTGGAGGGAGGGGGTGGGAACAATTTTGTTTCTAATTTCTTCAGTATTTCAATCAACCTGCACTTGTAGTATTTACAGTACTTATCTTCAGGGTGGGGAAAAAAACAAATAAGGCACATTCCTTGCAAGCTTTGAGAGCACACATTCCTCTGTTGAACAATAAGTGCCTCCCTCTTGACCACTCTTGCAACTTTTATTTGCTTACTTAATGAACTTGCTCTTCGGGGTGCTGGTTCCTTTACGTGTC
The DNA here is from genome assembly GCA_023053685.1 of Diadophis punctatus similis. Classification (NCBI taxonomy): domain Eukaryota; kingdom Metazoa; phylum Chordata; class Lepidosauria; order Squamata; family Dipsadidae; genus Diadophis; species Diadophis punctatus. The sequence goes on along the minus strand of JALIGW010000001.1, from coordinate 252,757,639 downwards.
CCCTGAAATTTTCTCTGTTAGATTTGGATCAAGCAATACTGGTCACACACACTGAGCAATCAGCAGTGCAGTGTGGAGTCAGCTGCAATTAGGAGCATCTCTATCTCCGTGGCTCTTCCTCTCTTTTCTCCCTCCTCTATCTTCTTCAGTCTCCCTGATCAAACGACCAAATTCCCCTTTTGCATTTCCTGTTCACTCAGCAACCTTTAAATTACCCATGTTTGGCTTGGTTTGTGCTTGGTTTAATCTCTTTGGGGAGTTGTATCATCATCATCATCATCATCATCATCATCATCATCATCATCATCATCATCCTGCTAGATCCTGTAGACTTGTAGTGTGTACAACAATATAAGATTACAATAAAACACTCACAATAAGAAAATTAACATGGGACGCTCTCTCTTAGCCCAACCTGTCTCACAAGACTGTTGTTACCGTGACAAAATAGTTCTTGTAGAGTGCTTAAAAATAAGAGGATGCTAAATAAAAATATTAACACAAAACACATCACAGCATTTCACAGCTCACTTTATGTGGAATAGAATCCTTCATGCTATTTTTCAGACTAGTGAATTTAATATAGTTACTACATTCTATCAAAAGAGAAACTAATGCTTCTCTATTTTGAAAATTAACCCTGAATATTTTAGAGGAAGCTAAAGGAAGCCTCTTGATTTTATTTTATATTTATATTAGATTTTATATATCATTCTTCAGAACAAATACCGGTACTTTCTATACCATTTTATAAAACATTGTTTAAAAATACTACCTAAAAACTTGAATTATAAAAAGCCTCATAAATCCTAAATATATATAGCATACACAATAAAGCAAGTTTAGTGAAAAATGGATCCTAGATTTAAAAAAAAGTGATTCAAAATAATTTTATATTGATTGGCTTGTTTAGATTTCATACTCATTATGGTATGCCACTGCTTATAAAATAGCCTTTAGTTTTAGCTTTTAAAGCAGCATCTTGAATCTGAATTTGCAGGACCAAACACAGACAATTTTTTCCTTGTATTTAATGAAAATGTAAATTACAGTGTCTCTTGCTAAAAATAGGCTTACTTTAAATTATCTATTCACCATTCCAAACATATTTTCACATCTTCATTCTCTTAATGGAGTTGAATGTATAGAAAATGGCAAATGCTACCAACCAACACCTACATATTTGTACAAAGATAACCCTGCAGTACTGCTGTGAGATTCTTTTTTTAATCATCTGTTATTTATACAAGTATGATTCATTAACAGTTGTTCTTACAAAGAGGAAATGCAGCCTACTAATGCAATTTAAATGTTCCAAATTTTTGGTATTAAGAAAATCATTAACTCTAGAAGCTTTCTCAATTTTTTTTAAAAAAGAAAAGATACTAATTTATTCGGATGCATTTTCTTAAAAGTACATACACTAAACATACATGTAAGCCTCACATTATTTCATTTCATGATAAAGTGACGTGAGACAAAGGATGCTAAAAGTTTGAGGTAGTATGCAAAATAAATTAAAAAATCTGGAGATAAAGGGCAACAAAGTCAACAGCAACAATTAAATCCCATTCATTATACCTCTTTGACTTTCATATCCTTGCAAACCATCCTTGTTCTCACCACATCCATGCATGCCATTCGTTCTTTAAACCCTTCCTGTGTCTCTCTTTTTCAAAATCTCATTGAGTCTTACTCTCACCCAAGGGTGAACCATTCACTAAGTTTTATATTCTTGCTTATGCTTGTTTCCATCATGTACTCCTCTCTTACTGCTTTTCAGCAGCCAAGCTTCAATTTCTTGTTTTTGCAGAATATTCCATAATGAAACCCATTCATGCTATCGTATGCTTTACTGAATGTTCTTACATTCATATATTTCCAGTGAGCTTCCAAAGAGAAAAAAGTCTGTTTTGCACACCCACTGTAGAGATTAAAGAGGGTGGCCCTAATGTAGAGAAAGAAGATCTGTTACCAAGGCAATGAGTAGATAAACATTGCAGAGACAAAATGAGGGGAGATGGGCTAAAAAACATCTCAAACATCTCCCAAATTTACTTAAAAGATAAAAGAGGAAGAGGAGAAGAAGTACATTCAGACTTGCAAGCTTTCATTAAAAAGTCAGTCTTAATAAAAGTAGATTTAGGTACACCATCTGTTTCTTGGTTTAGACTGACATCCATTGTCCAGCATGAAGCAACCCAGTAAATTTATCTCCTTGTCACCTCCTTTAATCAAAATTCTGCCAAGCATTTTTCCAGGCATAGTTATTAAACAGACCTCTTGTAGCTTTGGCATTCATTGTTGCTCCCCTCCCTTTATATAAGGAAACAGTAATAGCATTCTTTCCCTTGTAAGCAGAGATATAATCTTCACACACATGATGAAAAGTTGCACTAGCAACATAAACAAAGCACATCCATACTTTAATGTTTCATGTTGCACTATCCATACCTGCAGACTTTGTTCTGGAGTTGATTTCTTTGTTTGGTCTACCTGGTGGGCCGAGACCAAGATATCTTGCAAAGTCTGGTTGTGTTGTACATCCTCCTCTTTTTAACTGTTTGATAAATTAGGGTGGTGTCTTTCTAAGCTGCTTCTGAATGTTATCAGGATGTTCTGGATTTAAAACATATTTCACCCTTTGTTGGCTTGGCAATGGGGTTTTCATGTGTTCATCTTTCTTATTCTCTATTTTTAATTTTTGGATTCAATTTAAGATGCTGATTTTGTACTATTAATACCCTTCACATCTTCTGTCTTGAGGACCACGTTCTCCAGCCAACTTTAGCCCATTTGATTAGTTCTAGTAATGAAAACCTGGTGCAATTCCCATAGTTTGGAGAAGTTGGGCTGAAAGGAGACACTGATATTTTGTAGCAGTGCCAATATTGTGGAATAGCCTCTTTGTGGAGATTAGAATGGTTCTGTCTTAGTTAGTTTTTCACAAGCTTCTAAAGGTTGAGCTTTTTCAGACAGCTTTTCCATATTTGAGTGGTTGTTATATTATTTTTTCTTCATAATATTATATTTTTAACTTTTATATGAAATTTGTTTTATAATATGTTTTTAATGAACTGCCAAGAGTCATTTTGAGTGCAGCGGCATACAAATATGTTTAATTAATAAATGAATATCAATATCTGTATAGGAAAGGTGGTAACTAGCCCAGTGTACTTTTGATGCTTAGTTGTTTTTTGATGCCTTTTTGTATGTTTATTTTGTTCTTTTTTTTAACAATACTATGTTGTTTTGCACTTAGTGTTTGTCTCTGAACGAGAACTTTGCATTGATCTTCCTTTAGTAATCCAGCCTGAGGTTACTAATTCATAGGTTTGGATAAATTTAACCCAGAAAGACTGTAGTTGTATCAGCGGAAGCTGTTAAAGTGCATTTTTGCCAACAAAGGTTACATGGATTTTCAGTGTCCAAGCTCAATGTACAAGTGCTTTCAGAGTATGTAGCTCTTTGCAGAAAGTGTACTCATCTATGCAAATGAGGTCAATTACATATACTATATACATAAGTTCCAAAATCAGGAACTATATATCTGTAGAATTAAAGTTTCATCCGGATTCAGTTTTGGTCATCTTACTCTCATCCAACCTAGTTGTACATGGCTACACCTTACTGTGATATACTAGGAAAGTTACTGATCTATGCAATATTAGTCCTCCAAATACACATTTCTCCAAATTCTCTATTAACCATTCCTTGTGATTTTGTATGTGTTACTGTGAGAGGACAGGCTGCCCATATGGCCAGCCCTTATGCAGATGTTATCCTGCCGCTTTAAGCCCTCTCTCAAGTCAGCACAGCACTTGGCTATAAAAGCTGTGCTGAGAGAGAGCTGGGGTATTGGTGTATGGGAGTCAAGGAAGGCAGTGTCTGTTTTTTGTTGAAAATAAAGCAGCCTGAAGCAGTTAGAAAAAAATACCTTCTCCAGTAGTAGGACTCACAAAAAATAGTAATTGGAGGAGCAATGATAGGAGACGTAGTAGCAATGGAGAAGAGTGGAGTAGGGGTTAGCAATCAATACTAACACACAAATGCTTGGTTGTTGCCTAGGGACCTATATTATTTTGGCTCTCTTGTGTTTTGGAGCCCACTGACTTGGGGCTTAAAAGACAATTGCGACAATTACATAGTTTTATGGATACAATGGTGTCCCACAGATTCCCACAATATAGTTTTGAAAGGGGTTGAAACAGTTTCCAGCACTACAAAATAGTGATTCCCACTCCAGCTACATGAAATTAATCCAGGAGGAACACAATGGTGGCTTAAATCTCAGAACCACTGAGAGATCAAGGAGAAACAGAACCGTCTATGGAGATTCTCAGTCACCCAGGTCACACTTGTTCCAAAGGTGCTTGAAGAAGCTTCTTGGATGAGAAGAGAAACGTCTTCAAAGAAAAACCAGAAAGTCCAGTTGCCCCTTGAAGAAGCAGCTTTGGGACAAGAAGCAATCCCACACTCTCTCTGTCTCTCTCCTGTGACATGTCACTCACCAGGATGACTGACAATAATTTCTGGCTTGGCCATGCCTAAAGCCAAGACTGGAGTCAGTCCAGATAATCAGTATTTTGTTTCCAGGCAGCTTGCTCAAAAAGGAGATACTTGTTACTTAATTTAATTTAATTTATTGTTCTTATAAGCCGCCCAATCCCGTAGGACTCAGGGTGGCGTACAACAGAAAGAAGAGCAATCAATAAAAATACAATAATACAATACAATACAATAAAACAATTTAAAAAAAATTCACAAGTTAAAACCAGTCATCCATGGGGGCATTAAGATCTATTTCACCCCGCCTGCAGGAAGAGCCATGTCTTAATGGCTTTCCGGAAGGCCAGCAAGGTGGGAATGATTCGGATCTCTGGGGGTAGTTGGTTCCAGAGAGCCGGAGCCCCTACAGAGAAGGCTCTCCCCCATGGTCCCGCCAACCAACATTGTTTTCTGGAAAGGGACCTGGAGGAGAGCGACTCTGTGGGACTTAACTGGTCGCAGCGATTACTAGACAATAGTTGTAAAAATCTCTGGATTCGGGAAAGTTGCTTATCAGAACTTACTGCATGATAGCTTCCCCCACCCACCCACCCAAAGGCAGCAGGGACCACTGTACAATCCTGCAGTCACCAGCATCTCCCCCTCCCCTCCCCTGCCCTGATAGTTGATCAAGGTGACGATGATCAAGAAGTTCAAGCCTTTGACTGCTTTTGGTGTAAATCTTGTCAATACCTTTCAAACAGCATAAGCAGAAACTCACAATGTTGAGAAAGGCAGAATATTGGACACCTCAATAGGTGTTCGGATCACCATGGAGACAGATGATTTTATCCTCAAAGTATATTAAACATTCAGTGCCAAGTATATCCCTGATGGAATTCTGTTCTCTTCCAAATAATAACACTTTATTGGGAGGACAATTTTATTTCATTTTAAAAGTCACCATTTTACAATGAGACGTAATCTTAATACTTTTTAGTTCTTCACATCACTGTTAAATGTACAAAGCAAACATTTGTATTACTGATGGACTTATTTATTGAAACACATACACATCCCTCTTGCCTTTCAATTTTGTCATTTTAAAAATGCCTTAAAATAAAACACTGTTTTAAAATAAAGTAAAAATTAATGTTATAACAGAAATTCCCAGTTGTAATAATATACAATGTATCTAGAAGTCAATATTATTGAGCTCAATAGAAGTTAATTTGGAACGGCAATAATGTGTAGATTGATCTGTAAAATACGGAGTTTTATTGGCATTTAAAGGTTATGAAGGGTAGTGCCAATAAACCTCCTTCAGAATATTCTAAAGCCAAAGTAAGAAAGCTGTTTTGAGATTTATTAATGGAAGCATATTGGAAGAAGAGCCTTGGATGATGCTCTTAATACCTGGGCACATACTTGTTAGAGAAAGATAAGCATCAATATAACACCACCACCTCACAAATATTATTGAAATTCAGGGCTTATCAGTCCTAAGCAAGATGACTCTTAGAAGGGTAAATGTAAAATGCAGCCCACCAAAATCCTGAGAGCTTTATGATGCCTCACTAGCATGTGTTGGTGTCAATCAGGATTAAGTCTCCCAATTGCTTTACTTGAGTGTAGAGAAAAATCAAAAGGAGAGCTGAAGTTTCTACTCTCGGTCTCGCTAAGTTTTGTACAGGTAGTCCTCGACTTATGACTACGAGACCAGAATTTATATTGCTAAGTGAGAAATTTGTTAAGTGAGAGTTTTGCTCCCTTTACGACTTTTCTTGCCACGTTTGTTAAGTGAATCACTGCAGTTGTTAAGTTAGTAACATGGTTGTTAAGTGAATCTGGCTTCCCTATTGACTTTGCTTGTCAGAAGGTCGCAAAAGATGATCCCATGACCCCAGGACATTACAACCAGGGGTGGTATTCACTTACCTTCCCTACCGGTTCGCAAATGTGTGCGCATGCGCAGAGCCTAGAAAACGTGGATAAATGGGACCTCATGACGTCCGGGCGGGTAGGCGGGGTCACCCGCAGTCGCCACTACCGATTCGCCCAAACCAGATAGAACTGGCTGAATACCACCTCTGACTGCAACTGTCATAAATATGAACCTGTTGTCAAATATCCAAATGTAAATCATGTGACCATGGGTGTGCTGTAATGGTCTTAAGTGTGAAAAATGGTCATAAGTCACTTTTTTCAGTGTTGTTGTAACTCTGAATGGTCACTGAATGAACTGTTGTAAGTCAAGGACTACCTGTACATGGGAACACAATCTTTCCTGTAATTCAGGCAGCAAAATGTTTTTGGGATTCTCCTAAAAACCAAATTTTGATACTGATTCTTCCATCCCAAAAGTATACTGGATTTTTACCAGCATTTTTCGTAGCTATTTACAGAAATATGTAATAGCCAATGTTCCTCAAGCAGTTCTGTTCATAAATCCAATTGAAAGTCTGCGGATTTACTTCTGTGGAGGTGGGGGAAAAGATAACTGGGTTCAAATTAGTTCAGTCAAACATATTCACATATATATTATTAATGTGATTTAAGGACGACTTTGGAGGAAATAGTAATTGGGAAAGTGTAGGGAAAATATTGAACCATACAAATGGAAAATTCTGAATTCATTCTTCATATTAATTTTTTTAAATCTATGTTCGTCTTTTAACTGTGCAAAAACTGAAACTGTGATAAAAATAATTTCTTGATTTACGCAGTGTGCTGACATGCGAGTGTCACTATCAAAGTCTCGTGTGGGTGATTTTTTGAAAAATGTTTTGATTCTTATTTCAAAGGCTTAATTATTATTTGGCAGATGAAAATAGGAATATGCCTGCGTATGAACACAAAGGTTAAAGCCTGACAACCTAGTCTATGCTATGCTATATAATGGTAGCACAACACAAATCTGCCACAAATTATAAAATAAGAATTAAATATTGATGGATGTAAATATTTCAGATACATTATTGAAGTAAATCATAGAGATGTATACTATTTAGAAGAGATTGGTCCCTTTTTACTAAGATGGGAGTATTTGATTTATTATTTATTTTTGTAAAACTAAAGTTACTGATACAGTTTATTTTTAAAAAAGTTATAAAAACTGTATTGAGTAAAATATCTTTCTTTCATTTATATACCAGCATTGCAAAAATTAATCACAAACTTACTTTAAAAGTCAGCCAGTATGACCTCGGATTATTTTTTATCCTTCATCTCCTTGTCTGTGTTTTTACCAAACACAATAGGTAGAGAAATGCAAAAAAAACCTAGTCAGTAGTAAAAGCATCTAATTTATATTTATTATAAAGGAATTTGGAAGAGAATTTGGGATGAAATTAAGTTCACTGTGTGTGTGTGTTTTTAAAGTTCATGTACATTTTTCATGTAAAGGAACCTTTATTCTGAGTCATTTTGTAAAATTATACATCAGATGTTTAAAATCCAAACCTAAAAAATAATAAGGTGGCTTATTAAAATTTAGACGAAGGTGTTTTGTGAAAAATTAAGGGAAACATAAACACTGCAATATTAAGTGAATTCTAAATTCTTTGCATACATATTTATGCTTACAAGTTTTTTTTGCAGCAATTGTATCTGAACTATAGAGGGTAAATATTTAATTTCCAATGAGTTATATTTTTCCTTTTTTTAATTTCTGAAGAAAACATCCTAGCAATTAAAAGATCCAGAATTTAATTGTGCATACTCTGCAAACAACAAGCAGACAATGTTGAAGTGTGAATATTATTAGTAATTGGTAATAAATTAAAGCTATTTATTCATGTTTAGGCCAATTGTTTTTTATCACACTACAAAATTAATATTGTGGTTGAAAGTACCAGTAAATTTTTACATAATTCTACCTCAGTTTTCTTAATAAGGAATATAGTACATTATATCACTTCCAGTGTGCAGTACATAAAAAAGAAAATGCTACTCCCAATTTATTTTTTGATTTTAGGATGCACTATCAATAGTGTAGAAAGTGGCAATCAAGAAATATGCCACTGACTGGCACTTAATTGGGTAGAATAGCAACAAAGGCCATGGAAAAATATTCAGATGCCATAACTTGTCTATATATACAAAGATCAGAATCATGCATCCTTATGAAAGCAAACATGGGTCTTTGAAGAAAGAAGATGGATTGATGCTTTTGAACTTTGATGTTGGAAGAAACTTCTGGGAGTACCAAAGATAGTCAAGACAGGTATCAAATGGCTCATACAACAAATTAGTTCAGAGTTCTCACTCACAACAGAAATGACCAGGGTCAGATTATTATATTTTGGACACCTTACAAAAAGATCTGCCCTCTTTAAAAATTTATACACTGGCATAATTTATACGTGGATGACCAACGGCAGAATAACTGGACTTCATTAAACTCACAATGGATGTAGCATCATTGTGATTATCCTGGAGGAGCTCCATTTACTGTAGGTAGTCTCTATGAGGTAATACCTTGATGGCACATAATTAATGAAACTGAAGAATAAAAAAGACCCTGCATTTTTTAGAAATATGAATCAACAAGAAGAATATGAAACTCAAAAAAAGTTAATTGTATACTAGTAGGGCACAGGAATACAGGTAGTCCTCAACTTACGGCCACAATTGAGCCCAAAATTTCTGTTGCTAAGCGAGGCTGTTAAGTGAATTTTGTCCCATTTTACGAACCTTCTTGCCACCGTTAAGTGAATCACCGCAGGTGTTAAGTTAGTTACAAAGATTCTAAATCAGTGGTTCCCAACCTTTTTGTGATCGAGTACCACTTGGAGGTCCCGTACAGTCGCCGCGTACTACCTGGTTCCAGAGAAACTAAATTCGATCAGATATCACTTTATTTCCATAATTGTACCATTCCTTTTTTGGCCCCGCACATCCAGCAACTGGATTCTTGGGCCCCTGGGACCAGGTGGGTGGCGTGTGGCAACAGTTGCAAATCGTTGCTAGATTATCTTGTGTTAGGCAGTAAACATTTTTGTGAAGTAAAAAATAACTAACTAAAAATCGTTCATGACCCCGAAAGTGTTTGCGTACCACCTGGAAGGCCCTTGCGTACCGCTAGTGGTACACGTACCACAGGTTGGGAACCACTGTTCTCCATAGTGGGTGGTGCTAGCCTCCAAGATTGGGATGACCTCATCCATCAGCCAATCAGGACTGAGTCTGACCTCATATAAAAGCTGTCGTCCTGTTATAATCCCCCTCTTTCGACTCAGTCCTAGGCCTAGGATTGTTTCTACCCAACTTCGCAGTTTTACACCTTCTACTGAATCCAGATTTGGATCATCTATCTACATTCCTGTCTGTGAGTGAGTTCCCACCTATCCTATCCATCAGGGGTGTTGGGACTGTCTGGACAGGCTGCGGCCTAGTCCACGGCCTACCACCACCTTTGTGGTTGGTTGCCACCCTCACAGTGCGGCCTGGCGTTCCTGATTACCATCTAGTCACAGAAGCCTAGCGCTTGGGTGACCAGCAGCCAGGGTGGCCTTTTGCCACTTCCGCAGAGAGAGACCCTTCCCTGATTACCCCGCAGAAGCCAAGCGCTTGAGCGGTCAGGGCCTCTCTCCCTTTCCGCTCCGCCTCCGTGGCCCATCAGTTTGTCTGACTGCCCCTGGGGAGCGTGGCCTAGTGAGGGCGAGCGTCGGCGGTCCAGTCGGCAGCTCATCGGCTTGCGCGACCGCCCCTCCTCACAAGGGAATTTCTGCCCAGCCTGCCTTCTCCGTGGCTCGTTACCCCGTTCCGTTGGGTCTCTACCTAATTGGGGCTTGATCGGAGGCTCGGCGGCCTAATCGGCAGCAACTTCGGCTGCAGGCCGCGCCCTCCGCTTGATATTTTCCCGCCCGGAGGAGCAGCGCTCCCGCCCATCAGCTGTTCCTGCAGTCGGGCAGAGCGCGCAGCCGCAGTTCGCGCCGGCCGTTTTCCTGCCTCTCCAGCATCGCGGAGCTCCCCGGCACGTCTGCGCAGCCGCAAGAGCTTCCCTGGCGTCACAGGGGATTCCCCTGTGACGGGACTTCTACCAGCTGGGCCGCGGCTCCTTCGGCGAAGCAAACACCGGCCGCGGCTTCTTCTCCGCCATCGCTGACACGCCAGGCACCGCAGGGCCTCTGGGGAGGTTCTTCCACCTTCGCCTGCAGCGTTGCCGCGCCCGGTGGAGCGGAGTCCCCTGAACGTCATCTTCAGCCGGAGGAACAGCAGCGGGCCGTAAAAGCGCCCCCTGCTGCTTTCAAACCACAACACCTCCACGATGGCAGAAAAAGCCTCCTCGGGCAGGAATAAGCCCAGGCAGGCCAAAGACAAAGAGGGTGGGTCTCACCACTCCCCCCCACCGCCTGGACACAGGGACCGCTCCCCCATTAGGAGCTCTGACAAGGCCACGGCCCCCTCCAAGGGCTCGGATAAGGCCAAGGCCTCATCCAAGGGCACCCATTCAAGCAAGGACAGGGTCCCCAAGGCTGCTGAGCATTCCACGCTGCCCCCTGCTGTCACTGCCTCCCCAGCGCACCATGAGCCCTCGCTGAGGGACAGGCGCTCTTCAGGTACTCTTTCGCTGGACAATCCGGACTTGTGCCTGGGGGAGGACGACATCTGGGAGGACCCCCGGCCAGGCTCCAGCACTGCTGTAGCCCGCCCCTCCACTGCTTCCCAACAATTCTACACCCCCAAGGTGCAGGCCCTGATCCAAGCAGCCATTGCACAGGGCATTGAAGCAGGCATGAAGCACGTGGCTGCCACGGCACCGCCCCCGCCGGTGATTCCTCAGTTACCTCCGTCCCGCCCGTCGCCCGCTCCGGCCACCGAGCCAACCCCGCCAGCCACCGCTGACCCGGGCTCTCCACTGTCGCTACATGGACAGGACAATCAGGTACAGGACTTGGAGCTCTCAGAGGACGAAGATCTCGCCCCTGAGGCCCCAGTGGTCACTGGGTTGTTTAACCCTGCCTTATTTAAGTCACTGCTCCACAAGGCCAGGGCCACGGCCAAATTTTCTTCTAAGGACCAGGCCCCCGCCGGGGACGAACCTGAGGACCCTCTTTTTGAGGAGACCACCTCTCAGGTGGAAGTAGTGCCGGCCCCCAAACTGTTTGTGGAGTCGGTACTCAAGCAGTGGACTTCCCCGACAGCCGGCGTCGCTCCCTCTGCTGCGGACAAGCGGTTCTTTAATGTCTCCACGGCCCTGGCTCAACACCTGCCAGTCCCGCCAGTGGAACCGGCAATTAAGGCACTATACACTCCTGCACAGATGCCCGGTGACTCTGAGGAGCTGCTCCGCCCGGAGGACAGGCGCACGGAACAAGCCCTACAAAAGACTCACCAGGCTGCCGCTTGGGCCATCAAGGCTTCTGTGGCGGCGTCCTTCTTTTGCCGGACATCCATCCGATGGCTGAAAGCTCTGCAGGAGCACCTGCCGCCCTCCGACGTCCGAGCGAGGCAGGACATCAACAAGCTGATCGCGGCCTCGCAGTTCACCTTGGACGCAACGCTCCAGGCCACCCGATTTGCTGCCAGAGCCATGGGCACGTCTGTGGTGGCGCGCAGAATGCACTGGCTGAGGAGCTGGCCCGCTGACTGTCGTCACAAGTGGCGGCTAGCCGGGGCTCCGGTGGCAAACAACTCGCTCTTTGGTGAGGCCCTCGATCCCTACCTAATCGAGACTAAGGACAAGCGCAAGGTCTTGCCTAACTCTACCAGGAAGGCACAGGCCAAGCCTCAGAACCCTGCCCCGGCGTTCCCCAGGCGCCAATATAGGGCGCCTTCCTATAATCAAAACAGGTCGCGGGCCTCGCCCCGTCAGACTCAGGGCCAGGATAGGGCCAATTCCAACCAACAATCCAAGCGCCCTTTTCGGAAGGCAGGTGGTCGCCCCTTCTGCCGCTACAAATAGTGGACCCAGCTTCTCCCATTGGGGGTCGCCTGCGTTTTTTCACTAGGCGGTGGGAGGAGATTACTACGGACGCTTGGGTCTGCGAGACCCTGTCACTCGGTCTCACCTTGGACCTCCTCTCCACCCCCCCCAGATTCCTTCATGAGGTGCTCCCAGTCCTCCAACCTGCAGAAACAGGCCCAGATGCATGAAGCCATCCAGCATCTGTTGGAGATTGAGGCCATCCAGCGGGTCCCGGGGGACCAGCGGGGGCAAGGATTCTATTCCAATTTGTTCCTCGTGGAGAAATTGTCGGGTGGGTGGAGAGCGGTCTTGGACCTTAAGCGCCTTAACAAATTCTTGGTGTACAAGAAATTTAAGATGCATACTTTACAGTCCATATTGGACGGCATTCGTAAGGGGGACTTTATGTGCTCTATCGACCTCACTGAGGCGTATTTACATGTCCCAATTCGGCCTTCCCACCAAAAGTTCCTGCGGTTCTCATATGACAATGAACTCTATCAGTATTCGGCCCTGCCATTCGGCCTCTCCTCGGCACCCAGGGTCTTTACCAAGATTCTGGCCGCCCTTGCGGCTCACTTGCGGGCAGTGCCGATTAGAATACAGTGTTATCTCGACGACATTTTAATTCAGTCGGCTTCCCTGGCCCGGGCGGAGCTGGACCTGCAGATCACCATGGACGTTCTGCAATACCATGGCTTCTCCCTCAACCTGAAGAAGAGCCATTTGCTTCCCTCTACCCGCATCACTCACTTGGGGGCCATTGTGGACTCTCTGGAGTGCAGGGTATATATGTCGATGGAAAGACAGCTCAGTCTTTCCTCCCTGACCCAACAGGTTCTCGGACAGGGGCGGGTACCACTGAGTCTCCTGTCCTCCCTGTTGGGAAAGATGATATCCGCGATACACATAACACCTTGGGCACAACTGCACTCCAGAGACCTCCAATGGTTTCTTTTGCCGTTTCAGCGGGCGAACAAGTCCAACTCATCGGCCAAAGTCCAGCTCCCGACAGCGGTCCGGCGGTCTCTGCACTGGTGGCGATCCCCGGCGATCAGCAAGGGTTCCAGCTTTCTTGAGCCTCGCCGGGTGACGGTGACATCGGATGCCAGCCTCTACGGGTGGGGCGCTCACACGTCATCACACGTCACACAGGGCACCTGGACTGCGGCAGAGTCTACGGCCAGCATCAACCTCCTGGAGCTCCGAGCGGCGTCCCTGGCCCTCCGGCAATTCCAACACCTCCTGGCTGGACAACATGTCCTCCTGTTGACGGACAACGTAACCAGCAAAGCCCACGTCAACAGGCAGGGGGGGACAGTCTCACGCCGCCTTCTGAACGAGGCCAAGGAATTGGGCCTCTGGGCGGAACGACACCTCCTATCGCTCAGAGTGGAGCACATTTCGGGGGTGTCGAACCGCACAGTGGACTGGCTCAGCCGCCACGACGTAGACACGGCAGAGTGGGCCCTGCACCCGGACATTTTTCGGGAGCTGACAACTCGGTTTGGCACCCCGATGGCCGACCTCTTTGCGACCCCACTGAATGCCAAGCTCCCGCGCTTCTTCATGCGGTACTGGACGCCCGGCACGATGGACACGGACGCCCTCCGTTGCCCGTGGCCGAGGGGCCTCCTATATGCCTTCCCGCCCCTTCCACTCATCCCCCGAGTTATCCGGAAAATGCTGGACGAGCAGGCGGAGCTGGTCCTGTTGGCCCCCCATTGGCCTGGTTTGCGGATCTCAAATCACTCTCGACCGGCCCATCATGGAGGATCCCGCCGACCGCATCGTCGCTCGCCCAGGGGTCAGTACAACACCCGGACCCGCAGTGGCTCCAACTGACCGCCTGGCGCTTGAGCGGCGCACCTTGACTCTGCGCGGGGTCCCCGAGAACATCATCCGTACTCTTCTGTCTTCCCGCCGGGCCTCCACCATACGCATCTACAACTCCACCTGGCAAACCTTTCACAAATGGTGTCTCGGGGCCGGCCTGAACCCAGTCGACCTTTCGGTCATTCAGGTCCTCCGTTTTCTGCAGCGGGCCTCGACAAGGGTCTCTCACCCAACACCTTGCGATGACAGGTAGCAGTGCTCTCAACGGTCCTTTCCTGCCTCTCTTCGGCGCCCTTGTCAACGCACCCCTTGGTCGTTCGCTTCTTGAAGGCGGCGGTCAATATCTCACCTCCAGTGGTGCACAGGTACCCCACCTGGGACTTGCAGAGGGTTCTTCTGGCGCTGACTGAGGCCCCTTATGAGCCGCTGCGGACAGTATCCTTACAGCACCTTACTCACAAGGTCGCTTTCTTGGTAGCGATCACTTCAGCCCGGAGAATATCCGAGCTGGCAGCTCTATCCGTCAGGGATGATCTTTGTATCTTTCATCCTGACCGGGTGGTGCTCCACCTTGACCCCAAGTTCCTGCCCAAGGTCAATACGTACTTCCACAGGGCGCAGGAGGTGGTTCTCCCTTCCTTCTGCTCCCCGCCTACCACGCCAACTGAGCACAAATGGCACACTGTCGATGTCAGGCGGGCGATCAAAATCTACAATGTTCGCACGGCTCCATTCCGCCTCTCCGAGTCCTTGTTCGTGGGGTTCCACGCCTCGTCCATGGGCCGCAAGGCTTCAGCGGCGATGGTCGGTCGCTGGATCCGTGCGGTGATCGCAGACACTTACTGTCAGCAGGACCTACCTTGTCCACCGCGTCTAACAGCTCATTCCATGCGTAGTGCCGCCACCACGGCAGCTTGGACAACTAATGCCTCCATAGAGGAACTGTGCCGGGCAGCGACGTGGTCTTCCCCGCTGCCTTTCATTAGACATTACAAAGTGGACTCCTTTGCCTCGGCTGAGGCGGATTTTGGGCGCAGGGTCTTGCAGACCATGATTACTCCTGACGGGGTCGACATTTCTGGTGATTGCCCTCCCTAGGGGACGATACGGCTTTGGTATGTCCCAATCTTGGAGGCTAGCGCCACCCACTATGGAGAAAGGGCGTTGTTACTTATCTGAATGCCCATTCTCGTAGGGTGGCGCTAGCCTCCAAGTCCCTCCCTTTTTGGGTGATGTGTATACTGAAGGTGTGCGTGGGGTATAAACTATGGGTCTGACCTAGTCCTTTGTCTCAAGAGGGGGATTATGACAGGACGACAGCTTTTATATGAGGTCAGACTCAGTCCTGATTGGCTGATGGATGAGGTCATCCCAATCTTGGAGGCTAGCACCACCCTACGAGAATGGGCGTTCAGGTAAGTAACAACACCCTTTCTAAATGAATCTGGCTTCCACATTGACTCTGCTTGTCAGAAGGTTGCAAAAAAGTGATCACATCACCCAGAGACACTGCAAGCATCATAAATATGAGCCAGTTGCTAAGCATCTGACTTTTTGATCATGTGACTATAGAGATGCTGCAATGGTCATAAGTGTGAAAAATGGTCAGGAGTCACTTTTTTTCAGTGCCATTGTAACTTTGATCAGTCACTAAACGGAGTGTTATAAGTTCAGGGCTACCTGTACAGTAGAGCACATTGTTGTTTGTAACTTGTCAGGAAGGATTTAGGGTTTTTAAGGACGATTGCATTTCATCAGTTCTGTATCTCTCTCTTTCAAGCTTTTTCTGCTTAGTTTGTGAAATGCAGCCCTGAGGGGGGGGGGAATGACTGTTCTTCTATTTCCAAATATTAATTTTGTCTATATTCGGTCTGTGCTGTCTCTCTGTTTCAGTCATCCCTATTTCCTTACTCATAAATGTCTTATTTACAAAAGCGGGAGAACATTTGAAAGACTCTGCCGATGGTGTTCACATGACTAATACTACGAAATGCAGGAAGGTTTTTTGAGCAGCTCCAGTCTACGCACAGTTGGCTCCCAGCTGACAGACAGAATGTGGGGTGGGCTTTTTCACCAGAATGTTGGGAACTGGATGCCCAGCTATGCTTCTAGTTATACAGTGCCCAGAAATCTGATGCTTATGCCAGAATTGAGGCAGTTAAATAGTATAGAAACTGGGTAGCTTTTATTCCTGTTTCATTTCAGCAAAGGTTATATAATGAGGGGATTGCTGCTTAAGTAAAAGGAAAAATGAAGTCTTTGTTAAATGCCTTAACAAAGAAAGAAGGTAAGCACTGAACACAAAGCACTTGATGCTTAAGAACTGCTATTTTTTTCCTGTACGCTTAATGTGGTCTGCTAGTTACTATAATTATAGTAAGTTCCTTCTGTATTTTTTTTCTAGAATTGCTTTATGTTAGACTTCCTTTTAGACAACTCATTATAAGAGCTTGCCTGTAAGTTGCTCGCTTTGGTATGTTTTTGAATTATTCCGTGTGTTAAAAAATTCTGTTGTTTCCTAATGTATGCTTTTAGTAAGTGTAAAGAATTCCTTAATATATTATTAAATGTTTGTGGAAGAACATTTTGGAGATTATGCAATATTTTTAATCCATTATAATCATGATAATTATTTAGAGGGATGCTTTTTATATATCGTAATCTAAAACATGATTATGAAAAAGAAATGAATGTAAAAGTGGAAACCAATCTTATATAACTTGTAGAATGTATACTCTTATTCTGTAAGTTTTCGCATGCAATTTTATTACAAAAATAGTACATGTAGGAAGCAGATTGGAAATATCTGTCCAGTTGTATTGTCCAAACTATATTGGGAAAAGGGAAGAAAACATAGTGAGCAGGAGAGGCTTGTTTGTATCCTTAATTTTTCTTATAATACTTACGCTATGTGCATCGGTCATTTAAAAACTGCACCCATTTTAAACTTAATATTTAAAAGAAGGTTTTGTTTTGAACATCAAGTGAAAATAATTCACAAAGTAATAAAATCTAATAATAATGCCATGTAGTGTGAAAAGAGGGGATATGTTCTTAAAGAAAATTACTTGGTACGTTGTTTCTCCTTAAATGTAGGAGTTTTACTGTGGATTTACAGTACAATTTAGGAGAAAATTAAATTGGATTCCATAGATTAAATCTGTGTTACTGTTTTTGTTGTTCGCTGTAGAATTAAGCTGAGATCTGTATATTGTTTGAATCCTCCCCCTGTTTGGGGGAGAGAGGGAGAGGGAGAGGGAGAGAATGAATGAAGCATTTTCCTGGAGAAGCGAGGCAGGGTTACTCTTCTTCTGATTTCCTGTTCCCCTCTGCAGTTTTCCAGGTTCCTTCTCACAATGTTCTGGAAGGTCACTCCAGAAGAGAAGATGACAATGGAAACTGCAGGCTGAAGGAGGGAATAGAAAAAATTGCTCTTCCTTCATGGTGGGTTCCTATCGGTGCGGTCCAGTGCGCCGTTCCGGTAGGGACCCGCTGATTGCGCAATTTGCACGCTACGGCTTCGATGCCGTCTTCGCCGGTCCGTCGCGCGGCATCATCTTTTTTCTGGAATTTTTGGGCTTTTTTTGCTTCCGCACATGCGCAGGGAGCAAAATCGCATGAGGGGATGCACGCATGTAGCGAGCATGCGTGCATGCCAAATGAGATGATGCGTGCACAGTGCACCGGTAGGCGGGTAAGAGGAACCCGCCCCTATCTTCCTTCCCTTGTCCTTTAGCACCAGCCGACATCCAAACAAGTGCAGTCTGGTTCCAACTTGTTGAATTCAGCACTTCCACACCCTTTACAGTATTTTCTTTTATTATACCCTTGGAAGTAGGGTGACTTTGAGTCAGAAATGGTAAAACAAGGAGCCAATGTTTTTAGGTCCTGCAGTTTATTCAGCAATGTCCAATCATAGGGAAGAAGAAACACGCCAGTAGTCTAGTCCTTACAAGCTGGGTTCATATAGAAGAAAGAGGGAATTTGACAAACCCATTTTGTCACCCATTTTACCTCTTCTCATTTTTTTTCAATTACTGAAAAGGGAACAACATCAAAGCTTTCAGGCTAGTATACCGTTTATATGACCTGGAATGCTAGAACTGGGAAGAGGGCTGAGAGCAAAGTTCATTATAGGAGGAAATGGAGTTACAGGACTTTCAACTATAATGTTGCTGAGCTAGAAATGAATTAGCTTTGTTCTCAAGACTGCTGATGTTATAGACCCATGATGGTGAACCTATGGCACACGTGCCAGAGACGGCATGCAGAGCCCTCTCTGTGGGCACCTGTGCAGTTGCCAGCTGCTCTTCTGGTTTCCAGCATGCCGGCCAGCTGGTCTTTGTGGGTGCAGGAGTGCTGGAAAATGGCCTGAAAATGGCCAAAACCCAGGCTGTTTTTCGGGCCATTTCCAGGCCGTTTCCAAGGCCATATTCAGGCCATTATTGGGCCATTTTCAGGCTGTTTTTCAGGCTGTTTTTGGGCCGTCTTTGGGCCATTTCTCAAGCTGTTTTCAAGTCATTTTTTGGCCTGGAAAACAGCCTGAAAATGGCTGGAAAATGGCCAAAAAACAGGCATGCTGGTCTTCGTGTTTCCTGTGCTCCGGCGCGCCCACATGCACGCACCTGCATGTGCATTCTGGTTTGGGCACTCGGTCCCAAAAAGGTTCGCCATCACTGTTATAGACTGAGATCTTCAGCTACTCTCAAGCTGACAAAACTCTTCATGTGGATGTTTCCTGAGTCAACATTTTTGTTTTGTTTTAAATGTTCTGGAATTCAATCCAGAATATGTGAGGAAACTTCGTTTAAGGAAGAATAAACACGGATGGTCTTTGAGTTAGTACATGTTCTGGAAGAATGCAAACCAAAAAACACAGGAAATGCCATTTCCCTGTCACGAAATGGAATCACTGTCCAGAAGGTGTTAAATGAGAAAATAAAGGTGTAATGATTTTGTTCTGAAGTGATGTAGGTCATTTTAGTTATTAAAAAGGTAAAATCTTAAGGGGAGAGATGAGAGCCGGACAGGTGGGGTAGAGCCCCCCCTAGTGCCCCAAGTGTCAGCTAGGGGCGCAAAAGGTGAGGGCTCCCCAGCCAGCCTGTCTCTTGCTCCGGGGACTTGGAAACCTCCGCTTTTGCGGAGCAAGATGCTGTGACCACCCGCTGCTTCGTGAATGGGATTACAACTACTTAATTGTTTAAACAAGCAGACAGAGAGAGACAGGATTTTAAAGGGCAAGTACAGATTTTTTTTTTCTTTCAACTCCACTGCTGATTTTCACTTCGGAAGAAACTAAGTAACAGTTATTAGGCTACAACATGGCGATCGGAGAAAGTGGGAGGAGAAGTGAAAGTAACTTTCGTTTCCCTAGCAGCTTTTTTTCTTATGGAAATTTTTGATTTTGAAAGTTGGCTTTACTCTCTCTGTCTCCCGATTCTGGATTAAATAATAACTGACAATTTTTTAAAAGTAAAATTCTATCTGGCTTTGGAATTTGAAAGAATTTTAAAAGAAATTTAAAAGAACTTTAACTAGAGGCTTGGCTTTTTCTTGGTTCACCACTGGAAATACTAAAATGGCTTCAAAATCTGGAAAGATTGTTTTGAATAAAAGAATGGATTATTCATCTGGTTATATTTCTAAAATGCAACTTACCACTGAGTTAACACCCCCAAAGTCTTTAACACCTGAAAATTTAATAAGTACCTTAAAGATTATGAAAGATGAACTTATTGTTGAATTTAACCAAAAAATTAGTGAAATAGATAATAAAATGCAGGCTGCTTTAAAGAATATTGACCAACAAATTAGAAATGATGTGTTGGAGGTATGTAAAGGTCTAGCAACAAATATTGAAGTTTTGGCAAACCGCATTGAAGAAAACAAACAAGTTTTGACAACTTCAGTAGAATATATAGATATAATACAAAATGACATTGCAAATTTTGAAACAGAGGTGTTAATGACGCAATTCAGATCCATGGAATTTGCCATAAGGGTCAGGGGGTTGAAAGAAGGATTATATGAAGATTTGAAAGGAAGGATGGTGGAAGCTTTGGAGCAGGTGTCTGGACTGTCTAAAGAAGAACTAGCCAGGCAAATTGATAAAATATATAGAATCAACTCCTGGTATGCAAAACAAAAACACCTACCAAGGGATATTGTAATATACTTTACTACAAGAGCCTTACGGAATAGGATTATACAGGCGACGTTTAAAAATAACCTGCAGGTGAATGGCCAGGAACTGATGATATGGAAAGAAATTCCCTCTAAAATGCTCAAAGCCAGAAAAGATTATACCTTTCTGATTGATGAATTTAAAAGGTTAAATTTACATTACAAATGGGAAGCACCAACAGGAGTTGCAGTGAAATTTCTGGGAAAAAGATATCGGCTTAATACAACAAAGAAAGCTACTGAATTTTATGTCAACGTCTTAAAGGCTGATATATCCAAGATTCCAGAGGAAAGATGTATGAAAACAAAAGAGGAGGAGGAGGGAAAGCCATCCCTTCCTCTTCAAATCGAAACAGATTTACAAAATTTAAATGATTGGCAGAGCCAGACAGATGTCTACAGTCTGGAAAAGGAGATGGAAGATCGGGGTCAGATGGGAGGCGAGCTGACAACTACAAAATTATCAAGTTACAAAAAGATGCAACCATCATCAAGATACAACAAGATGCAGTGTTGAAGTTTATTGGACAGATGGTTGCCATTATGACTGTACTTTTCTTTTTCCCTTCTTTCCTTAATTTTTTTTTCTTTTCTTTACTTCTTGCATTCTTTTTTTTTCTTTTGTTTTTTTGGGGGGGCTTATTCAAAGTATTATTAATTCTTTTTAAAGATTTAGAACTTTTTTGAACCTAATAATTTAATACATAGTAACATTTTGTTACTAATAGAGTGGTAGAATTTATGATGAAGTTTAAGGTTTTTGTATTATTATTTAGTTATTTTTTGTGTAATATCAATTTAAGTTTTATTTAATTGTGAGAAAGATTTGGAATTGTTATCTATCCAGTTATAAAATATTACAATTAGATTTAACATTTTTTTTTTTGGAGGAAGGTTATTTAAAGTTTGGAATTAGTGCTTATAATCTGATATATAGTAATAGTAAGTTATTTATATACTGATTGATTTTATGATGAAGTTTAAGGTTTTTGTATTTAATACTTAGTCATCATTTATGTAATAATCATTTAATTCTTAGTTAACAGTGAAGAAATGTTGTGAAGGGTAGATGATTGAAAGGAGGAGGAAGGAATTTTTATTAGTGTACAATTTGGAGTTGAAGTTCTAAAAAAATAAGGTGGAAGTCAAAAATTTTTAATTTAATTTAAATTTATTTTATTGATATTATGCCCTGTACTCTCTCTGGGAAGTCCGGGGGGGAGGGGGGAGGGAAAGGGGTGGGTTAGGGGGGAGAAAAATAAAAAAAAATGTTTGTACTTTCTATTTAATGTTTAGCTATTATCTATGTAATTTTGTACTAATAAAACTTTTTGGAAAAAAAAAAAAAAAAAAAAAGGTAAAATCTTTCAGTTTTGAGTGACCACATGGATATTCCTAGTGTTCTTGGCATTAATATAGTAATGGTTTGCCACTGTCTTTTTCCAGGATGGTTTTAAAGATCTTCAGTCTAGTCTCTCCTCCTGTGAGCTTTTGGTCATCTTCCATTTAGTTGCTAACCAGATCTCATCCTACGTAGCTCTTTTTAAGATTGACCAAAGTCAGTTAGTTGCAGCCAAGGGCTATTATTTCTTGTTGCTACCGGTACATATGCAAAACATTGTTCCTGGCTATTTGAAATAATTCAAGAAATTCAATTAATGAATAAAATGATGATGTTTCTTAAACAGTGCATATTGATACCTGTAATCATCAATCTTTATGAACACATCAGAACTACGTTAGCTCATTAACCAATGGAAATAGAAAAGTGGTTACTTCTGTAAAAGTTAAGAAGCAGAAATTCAGGGCATCCACAAATCCAACATGACCTAGTTACTAAAAAAGGCTGAAAACAGGTACACATGGTTTTCTGCAAGGGAGACAAATGATGCCATATGTCATGATGTCACAAAAAGACAGGACTTAATACTTATGTATTATGTAAAGACATACTGTAATTACATAACAGCATCATGATAGACATGAGATTTTGACATCTACGAGGCTTGCCAAAGACATATTGATAACAAATTCACATCATCCTCTTAAGATGCAGGGAGGGCCCCAGTTGTTTTAGCCTTTAGCCTTTTGTCTGTTCTACCAGATCCAACAGACATACTCTAGGTGTCTTTTTTATTAATCAGTATGATATTGTAGGACTGAAAAGTTATGCCTTCTCTGTCACAACACCTGCACCATAGAACAGCCTTCCTGTCTGAGATTGGGAGGGCCCCAGTTGTTTGAAAGTTGTTAAAAGTTGTTAAAACTGGTCTTTTCTCTTGTTTGAAGCCCAATATATGTTTTGTCTGTTTTCGTGAAACAGTTAGGCTATTTTTCTTTTTATATTGAATTATTTGAAATGGTTACAGGGTTTTTATATTGTTTTTACATAGATTGTTTCCCCATCCAGAGGAACATATATCTTAACTTCTGAAAGAAAGAAAAACCACACAGGGTTTTTGTTGTTTTTAGAGATTTGATTAGTTCGATTATTGCACAAGCATCGTAAAAAAGTAAGGAATAAGAAAAAAATGAGCTTCATGAAGCTATAGTCTAATACAGAATATACTGTAAACAGAAACATTCGATAGTGCATTTCCCTCTTTCTTTCATTTCCCCCCCAACACTAACTACTTTTAGATATTATACTTTATTTTTTCAGTTTTTAAAAATTCTATTTCTCTTTTGCCTTCAAAACCCAGGTTCTAAATGTCTTAGTTTGCCTTGTATAATATATTGTATGTAAGGGAGCCATGCCTGCTTGACTTTGGTTGCTAAGCAAGGTGATGGTTAAGTGACTCACACCCGATTTTACGATCTTTTTTTTGCCACAGTTGTTAAGTGAATCACCGCAGTTGTTAGGTGAATCAGGTGATCGTTAAATGAATCTGGATTTCCCCATTGACTTTGCTTGTTGAAAGCCGGCTGGGAAGATTGCAAATTGCGAAGGTGTGATCCTGCAACTGTTGCAACTACATGCTGGTTTCCAAGCATCCAAATTGTAATCACATAAGTCACTTTTTTCGGTGCTGTTGTTATTTCGAATTGTCCCTAAACAAATGGTTGTTCGTCTAGGAGTACCATATTTTTCGGAGTATAGGACGCACCGGAATATAGAACACACCTAGATTTTAGAGGAGGAAAACAAGGAAAAAAGTATTCTGAACCAAATGGTGTAGTAATATATTATTTAATAAAATACCAGTGTAGCAGAATACTTTTTACAACCATGTACACTTTTTACAACCATGTACACTTTTTACAACCATGTACACTTTTTACAAACTTCAAACTTGACAGCTTTAAGACTTGTGGACTTCAACTCCCAGAATTCCTCCTCCAGTCATGCTAGCTCAGGAATTGGAGTTGAAGTCCACAAGTCTTAAACTTGCCAAGTTTGAAGACCCTTGACCCCTAACACCTAACCCAGGGGTCTTCAAACTTGACAGCTTTAAGACTTTTGGACTTCAACTCCAATTCCTGAGCTAGCATGACTGGAGGAGGAATTCTGGGAGTTGAAGTCCACAAGTTTGAAGACCTTTGCACCCCCTTGGCAAGTTTAAGACTTTTGGACTTGTCCACAAGTCTTAAACTTGCCATGGGGGTGCAAAGGTCTTCAAACTTGTGGACTTCAATTCCCAGAATTTCTCCTCCACTTGGCAACCTTAAAAAAAAACCTTAAAAAACCATTTAAAAAAAAGTTCTAACCTGTCGGCTCTCTTCGGACAGCAACGGCAGCAGCGGCTCCTCAGGTGCCTCGGGAGCAGGCTTCAGGTGGGGGGGTTGGGCAGTAGCGGCTCGCTTCGGATAGTGGCGGTGGCAGCGGTGGCCAGCAATGGCAGCAGTGGCTCCTCAGGTAGCAGGCTTCGGGCAGGAACAGCGGCAGGGGGCGGCGGCGGTGGGGGGGGCAGCAGTGGCAGTGGTGGCTGCGGCAGCAGCTGGGGCAGTGGCGGGGAGAGTGGCAGCGGGGGCAGCGGGGGCTGGGGCAGCGGCAGCGGTGGGGGCAGCAGCAGCGGTGGGACAGCGGCAACGGTGGCAGCAGTAACGGCTGCGGCGGCGGTGGCCAGCAATGGCTGGAACCGGCCGAAAATACGACGCGCGGAAGCCGAAAACCTCCAAAGGGTGGGGGCTGGCGGGTGGGTAGGGCTACATTCGGTGTATAAGAGAGTGGGAGCCACCATAGAGAAGGCCTTCTTTTGGGTCCTACCAGGTGTATCTCCCTCGAGGATGGGACCCGCAACATTCCTTGCCTACCTGCTCTGATGGGTCGGGTAGATGTGATCAGCAAGAGACAGTCCCTCAGATAACCTGGTCCCAAGCCATGAAGGGCTTTAGAGGTGACAACCAGCACCTTGAATTGCACCCGGAGGCAAATAGGCAACCAGTGCAGCTTCCGCAGGAGAGGTGATACATGTGCAGACCAGGGTCTGCACAAAGCCATGTGGGCTGCTGCATTTTGCACCAACTGGAGCTTCCAGATGCTCTTCAAGGGCAGCCCCATGTAGAGCGTGTTGCAATAGTCAAGACGGGAAGTGACTAGGGCATTAGGGACTGTTGGTCTAGGAAAGGGCGTAACTGGTGCACAACCCGCAGTTGCGCAAAGGCCCTCCTGGCCATGACCGCCACCTGCTCTATATACCTTGTTGTATAGCACAGCAATGTCCTACCTTTCTGGCTCTGCGGACCGGCAGTGGGGAGGGAGGGGAGAGGAGATGGTTTTGCATGCACCAGTTGTGCAAATGCATCATTGTGTGCTTTCCACTCACCCGCCATTTCTGCAACCTGGTTCCCAATATGCCAGGCCACGGACCAGGGGTATAGTACATAGTTGAAGTACTTTTACATTGGGAAAGAAGAGATACAGTGGAGACATGTCTGAAAAGAAAATTGGACTTACATAATTCCCTTTACAAGTGTTGATCCTTATTTGTTTGGATTTCCCTTTTCATGGCAGTTTAAAAATTTTATGTTTTTCAAACAATTTTTACAAGTATTAATTCATATGAAATTTGATCTTGGGAAGTACTGTATTATGCTAACACAGTGTTTCACAGGATCTGGGAAAAATATTCAAGGTTTATTGCAGGGCGTGGCTTTTCTGTGTAATATTCTTTTATACCAGCTGCCCATTTGAGCTGCTTGCATTCATTTTTGTTCATGTCCTAATATTTATGTACTCTCTCTTTTTTTTGGTAAGAGATGATGACAATAAAATTGTTAAATATGAATTTTGCATAAATGGAACTGAAGTTTGAAAGCTACTTAAGCCTAGCTTATAATCATTTGATTCCATTTTTCTTTAAAAAAATGATTTTCTTTTTCCTTTTCATGTGGTAATTTTTAATATTTAACAACGATCTGAGTATTTATTTAAGGCTCCCCCCCCCCAGATGATTCAGTGAGAATGAGTGAAGTTAACTGAAAATTCTTTAACAAGTGCCATAATAGATTCCATGGTGGAAATACATTTTTGACTGTGTTTAAAAGGGGTCATAGCTTCTGTGGGTTCAGCAGATAACCAACATGTAGTTCTGAAAAAGGTGAGAACTTTGCATGCTGAGTAGCTTCCTGAACATAGGCCATCATGCAAAGCCAATACATTTTTATAATGATTGTTCTGTGGATAAAATCTCAGATCCCTTCCACGAACAAGATTGCTGAAATCTCACCTGCTCTGTTGTTTCTCATGATGCCACGTGGATGCCACATGATTAACTTTCAGTATAGCTGCTGCTCTAGAGCAAATGCTATAATTAATCAGTTTTGGTGAGCTTGCCTGAAGAGACAGAGCAATTGGTGCCCTAGTATCAAGGGAGCTTCATTTTGTCCTACCTTCTGATATTTCCCGCCTAGATCCCGCCATCACCTTCTCCCATTTTTAGGAATGATCAGAAAGGTGGCTTTGCCCCATTGTATGTAACGGGATTAGAGGGTAGTGTGTTTTTGGAACCAATGTTTTTACTCTGTTGGGCAGCTGAACAACCTTTCTATCCTCCCCTTATTCACTTCAGTCCAAGGGAGCAGCAGTAGGGCACTTGCTTGGCAGTATGAAATTGTGGTACAAGGTAATAAGGTCAGGGCTGGTGACCTATGCAGAGGTGACCTCAGTCTGAGAGCCTTATGTAAGTTGACACTCCTGGATCTGCAGAAACATCAGTAAATGAAAAGCTCTGCTTGAGGATTCTAGCATTTTTTTTTGTTCCTTTTAACCTCCTTCTCTTGAGGCAATATCTCTAGAGTGGAATCTCGTATCTTGTTCTGTGTTTCTTGTAACTGCAAAGCAAGTTAGCATAGCTTAAGGGCCAATTGTGGTTGAGAAAAATCTGTTGTTGTTTTCTGTCATAAAATAAGATATTTTGCAAGATGACAAGCTGTCTACTCTTGCCATACTATAACATTTACTTCTACTTTTTAAATGAAACTGCTCATTTCATACTGCTCATTGTTCATTGGTCAGATATTTTATCTTCATTGCTGAGTCTTAACTTCCAATTCTTTATTCTTGAACAATAATTCTATACTATTACAGTATTCTATCTATACAGATAGTCCTTGACTGAAAACCATTTGTTTAGTAACCATTTGAAATTACAAGAGATTTACGACTGGTCCTCACACTTAACGACTGTCTCAGCCACCGTCACATGATCAAAGTTCAGGCACATGGCAATTGGCATGTATTTGCATTCCTTTCCTTTCCTTTCCTTTCTCTCTCCCTCTCCCTCTCCCTCTCCCTCCCCCCTCTCTCTCCCTCTTTTTCTTTTTTTCTTTTTTTCTTTCTTTCTTTCTTTCTTTCTTTCTTTCTTTCTTTCTTTCTTTCTTTCTTTCTTTCTTTCTTTCTTTCTTTCTTTCTTTCTTTTTTTCCATAGGATAACTTTCTCCACCAGCTTCCAACAAGCAAATTCAGTGGGGAAAGTCAGATTCACTTACCGGTAGTTACCATGTGATTCACTTAACTGCTTAAGAACCATGGCAAAGAAGGATTTGCAATTGGCCCTGACTCACTTAATAACTGCCTTGCTTAGGAATGAAAATGCTGGTCCAAGTTGTGGTCATAAGTCCAAGAGCACCTGTAATGAGTACAAAAGTATACTAATCTCATGAAATCTGGTTCATTTTAAAAGTTTTCCAGTGGAAATTATTTTTAATTTGAATTTCTGTCTAGATACAATTGCAATGTTCACCTGAATAGGCAATCCACTTTTAATACTCTATATGAAAAGTTAAAAGGATACTACACACCACTGAAATGTTTGCAGGCTATGATAAGTGTTTTTAAAGGATCAGTGCTTTTCTCTCTTTTATTGCAGTGCCATTCAGAGAGGCTCCCACTTACTCAAACAGACGACGGAAACCTCACAGCACTTTGGCCACACCTCGCCTCTTGCTTCGGTCTAATAGCGATAACAATTTGAACGTCAATCTTCCTGACTGGTCAGCCTCCCCTTTACCCTCTTCACACCGTAGCCTTTCGCCTCACCTATTCCAACAGATGCAGAATAATCCTAATGGAACTGTGAAAACTGTAGGAAGTTACACTTCATCTTCTCGGAGCCGCTCTCCATCATTAAATAGGCAAGGAGAGGATGCAAAGCGCCAGCAGCAACGGCACATCAGGTAACTTTGCATTGTTGGCCTTTTTAAAATGAGAACTTTAGTCTAATTTCTACAAGTCTCCTGTTATGCCACCTCCTCTATGCCTTTTTTTTCAACACAAGTATTTGTCATCCCCCACAAGGATTCAGATAAATGCTTCTTCCTGCTGTGGTCAGAATTCTAATTGAACATAAGATATGGATATTATCAATAGCTTGCAAGATTCTGGGAAGCTGTCATGGAGCTAGCTGACAAGAATTGAACAAGAATGAATTTGTAACTTTTCCGGACTAGCTCCCCTGGAAACTGTGATAGTCTGATACAGAGAGTTTAGGTTTAGCCCTTCTTCCATAAACTATGGATTTTGTATCTGTTCCCCTCACTGATATTACCGCTTTATGTGGAGACTCAGGAGACAGAAGGAACTTTGCTCATTTGCAAAGTGAATAAAGTTGCACAAGTGAGGCTGCTTGTAAGTAGCATGCACCCTCCAAATTCTAAACTCTGTTATTAGGGATGTAGGTCTTGTTTGGGTGACATGTATTTAAGAGTTTCTAAAAACGCAGGCTATTTTTGTGGGTCTCGATTTGCATTATAATTTCAAAAATGAAAGGGGAAAGGAAACTTCATTGTCTAGAATTATTTCTCATCTGTAGTTTTTCTGTTTTTCTTGAAAGCATTATAGTTGGTAGAAGTGGGAGATAACTATGATTTTTTAGCATATAGCTGAACTTTGGAACTGACTTTGACCCACAGTGTTGCTGGTTTATAATGGCTCACCTATGCAGCCTCATTGTTCCAGTTCCAGGACAGCCATTAGCATATTCTGATGTTCTCACAGCAGGGCATCCATCTCTGTGTCAGCCTGGTATGTAGACAGATTAAGATGGCCCAGTATGAAAATGACAAAAGGGAACACTCTGGCATGCATGAAGGAAGGGCCTTCAAAGTGAGTGGATTGCAGAGATCCAATTGGTCTACCGTTGGATCACATCCTTTTGTCTGATTGGGAGATTCTGGACCTCTATGAACTGTTTGCAATGGCTGCCAGAGAGACTGGATGTTTCATTGACCAGCTTGTTGTTGTTGTTGTTTGGGGGGGGAGTTATTTATGCTATACCCATTTTGTGGAATATTGACCACAAATCGAATGGCTTCTATCAAGCCTGAGCAGTGGGTTGGACTAGAAGACCTCCAACAACTCTGTTATTCTGTTAAGCTAAGCAAAAAATTGCAAAATGATGGATGTGGCTTTGTTGTAAAAGGGGTGTCACGGTGTGATTATTGTCAGTTGTATGCATATGCAGGGAGCTGCATCCCTATCTATTGTAATGGTACATTCCAGGACACGTGATATAATATTCTTGTACGCATGTGTGCATTCCTAATACTCCATTATTCTTCTTGACTTGTCTTTGACCGAGAAGGTCGCATTTTATAGCAGAAATGTAAACAATCAGATTTTATTGTTTTTGTACCGAAATAAATATTTTCAATTAGACCTTTAAACTTCGGTTTTATTTCTAAATGTCTGAATTCCGGGAGAAAGATCAACATCGCCTCTATGAAGATTTATTCTTCATTCTTAACAAGGGGGTATATTTCTTTTAACAGGAATAGGTAAATTGAGGGAAGGAAATGAAGAAGAAAAGAATTGTGTCAGCAGAGAAGTCACTTGAGTTAGCAACAGGCAACGTTCTCTCCCAATGCAAGTATTGAATTAAAAGGAAGAAAGAAGGACCTTGGTGGAGACTCTGCACATGCTGCTTTGCAGCAGGAGTGGACGTTGCCTGCTGCTTTATGCAGTCAGAAGGTGGACTGGGAAACAGCAACAAGAAATATCCTTTCATGCTGTGAGCACCCAAAACAACTGATAGCTCTACTGCACCCCACTGTGTTATTTTTTATGCAGGCAGCAATACTATCCGTCTAATTCTTGAAATGTGGTAAAAGGTTGGCTGCAGGGGGCAGCAATTTTTAAGGAACACACTTCCCTTCCATCTGAAGGAGAAGAGGAAAGCAGATCAATGTAGCTGCTTTAAGTTCAGCAAATGTCGCAAAAGAAAGCCAATGTATCAGAAATTCATGGTGCTTTCAGTGCAAAAAACAAACAAACTGCAATTAACTGCTTTTTCTCCTTAAAAAACTATCTGAAGTTTTTTTTAAAAAAATGTCTAAGCTGCTAGATAGGTAGCAGATAATGTTGCATGATTTTATGCTGTTAATTGGGAGCAAATTGTTTGTTTAAAAGATAAGCTATGCTAGAAGAGTGTTAAAAGATGAAATAAAAGCATTCTATTCTGCTGTCTTTCAGTGCCAATTATAATCCCAGTGCCAACAAGGACATTATATCTGCTTTGGATTATCAGGGTCAAAAGCGCAAACTGTACAGTGCTGTACCTGGAAGACTATTTATTGTTGTGAAGCCATATCAACCTCAAGGAGAAGGGGAAATTCATTTGCACAAAGGCGACAGGGTAAAAGGTCAGTTTCTTTTCTTTTCAAAAATGCGTGGCTAATCATGTATAAATTTTTGAGGCAGGCCACTGAGCCTAAAAATCCAATCCCCATATAAAACTATTCCATACATCTGTATTTTTAGCTTATGGTTATTAAGTAAATGGGCAGATAAAAGACAGTTGATGTTTTTTCCTCCAGTGTTCAAGGAGTAGGCATGATTGCAAGATAAGATCTCCAAAATTTTTACACTTAATTATTGATGTTGAGATTGATTTTATCCTGATAGTGATCACTCCTCTCTTATTGCAAGATTATCTTACGATGCTACTTCCTAATCTTTTAGTTTGCTGTAGCTTCCCAGCTTAGACAGCCAATTTGACCTGCAAAGGATAAGAGAAAAATGCTATTTTTCCACAACAGATCAGCATCATCCTAGAACTGTTAATGGATAAAACAAACTACACCAGAAATAAATTCAAATAAAATTTCTGGATTGATCATGAATACATTGCAGTCAAGGCTAAATTGACCAAAACCTGCATGACCTTTGCATGTAATAATGTACAGCATCTGCAGCGTTTGCCGTAAAAGCAAAAGGAAAAAGAACATGAGGTGAAAACAGCAAAGTAAGAAATTAGCTCAATCAATTAAAGATAAAAACTGCTGCAAAAACTGCTTCTGGAGTAAGGACTAATTTCATCAAGACCTGGTTGACAATTTCAAGGTTTTATCAAGTAAGGCTAAATAAATAAATAATCCAAGCCATCGAACTGTAAAATCATGTAAGGTTTGGACAGCAGTCACAGGACCTAGGAGATCTTATGATCCAATCCTTTCCCCATTGCAATAATCCACTATTATAGAGTCTCTGACAGCTATCCTCCATCAAATGATAGTCCAACATCTCCTAGAGAAGTCTGTTCCTTCGTTGTACAGTTCTTGTTGTAAGGAGACTTCTTTTTGTTGCTGTTCAACCAAAATCTGTTTCCTAGTAATTTCATCCTATTGTTTCTCATGCTGTCTTTTCTAAATTTCTGAATAATTTTGTCCCGTCTTCTGCTTTTAATAATGCTTGAAGGTAGATATCATGTCTCACCTCAGTCTTTGCTTCTTTAGGCTTAACATACTTGAAACTACCTAACTTTTCTTCTACATTTTTCCTTCCAGACCCTTATCACAAATGTCAGTTTTGGATATAAGTGTTATATTAGCAGTTTTATCTATTTCCAAGTGTTTATGGTATAGAATTAGGAGATAAATGATATATGCCATGTTATTTACTTTTCAAAGTAATACAGCTCCTCATGATTGTTAATATTTGCATTAAGGGATCTTGGTTATGCTGATGAAAAGACTACACCACAAATAGGCCATCATTCCTCATTTTTATGAAACTTATATTAACTACATGCTAATTAAGTATGAACATTCAAGAGCTGTCCATGGTGCTGAATCAACCTATCCATTGACATAGCTTTCTTTTAACTAAATATTTTCTTGATAAGAAAACACCCTCAAAATATTGAGGGAAGGGGGGGTGTTTGCAAAAGAGAACATATGGTCAAGGTGTCTCAAAGAATAGCGTTGTTGAATAAACATTTAATGTACTGACTTGAATAATGGTATGCTGCCCAGAGTCATTTCTTGATGGAAAGAAAGAAAGAAAGAAAGAAAGAAAGAAAGAAAGAAAGAAAGAAAGAAAGAAAGAAAGAAAGAAAGAAAGAAAGAAAGAAAGAAAGACAACCTTGCCCCTCTATTTATTACTATAGTTATTAGAGTTTACTTTAATAATTATAGTAACAGATAAGGGGCAGCACCCATATTAATAATGAAACATTTGCTTGAAGCTGCTTGCTAACAGATGGATTAACTAATATGTTCTGTTATAACCAACATAACACAAAACTCTGCTCAGGCCATCATGGTTTCCATTTGTTGCCGCAAGAGCAAGCTGAACAATATGCTTTTTCACTTAATAATCACAATACTAGAAAAGTATCAATGATTCCCAAAGAATCAGTAGTAGCTAATATAATCTTCTCCATCTGTCGTCCTCCATATACTATATGTTGCACTAGTATGTCAATCCACAACTATCATGGATAACATTATTGATGTATGATGAGAATTGCATTCTAATAAATCACCAGATTTGGAAAAATAGGAGAAAAATGAAAAGCAGAAGAGTGTTGCTCCTACACTCTTTTCTTTTCTTTTTCTATAATTCCTGGCAGTAAGAAAAAGACATGAGAAACAATTATAGTGAATGCAATGCTTTCGTTCTTTTCTCAAGGGTATGATGATAAAACTTTAACTAGGATTTTGGCTTCACTACTCACAGCGACTGCCTGTTGTACTCAACATGTAATTTGCTCTGGATCTAGGGACTTTTGCTCTAATGGAAAAAGCTGATGGCTGCAAATTCATACTCTAGCTACCATTCCCTGAAAAATGGTGCATTAGTCTTAAAGAGATTTTCCAGCCCTTATGTAAAGAGAGAGAGAGGGAGGGAGGGAGGGAGGGAGGGAGGGAGGGAGGGAGAGAGAGAGAGAGAGAGAGAGAGAGAGAGAGAGAGAGAGAGAGAGAGAGAGAGAGAGAGAGAGAGAGAGAGAGAGAGAGAGAGAGATGGAGAGAAGCTTAATAAAATCATTCAGATAAATCTTAAGTTTAAAGTTAAGGATCTTAACTAAAGGTCCTTTTCCCGATCTTCCGACCTTAGCCACCTCTCTTCTGTTATAGCTTCATAAACCACTGTACTCCTTCATGTTCCTTATATTCTATCCCCAAAGATGTAATGTGCCGGTGTCTGGACGACGTTAGGATCTGGATGGGGAGGAACAGACTCAGACTCAACCCCGACAAGACTGAGTGGCTTTGGGTACTGCCTCCTAAGGACTACGACAACTGTCCCTCCTTGGTTTTAGAGGGAACGAAACTGATTCCCTCGGACCAGGTCCGCAACTTGGGGGTCCTCCTAGATCCACAGCTAAAATTGGAGCATCATCTTACTGCTGTGGCTAGGGGGGCCTTTGCACAGGTTCGCCTTGTGCACCAGTTGCGGCCATACTTGGAGAAGGAGGCTCTACTCACGGTCACTCACGCCCTTGTCACCTCCCGTTTGGACTACTGCAATGCGCTCTACATGGGGCTACCCTTGAAGAGTATCCGGAGACTCCAACTGGTACAAAATGCGGCTGCGCGTGCTGTGGTGGGTGTACCAAGGTACACCCACGTGACACCTTTACTCCGCCAGCTGCATTGGTTACCCATTTGTCTCCGGGTCCAATTCAAGGTGTTGATCACCATCTTTAAAGCCCTTCATGGCTTAGGGCCGGGTTATCTCCGGGACCGCATTCTGCCTCATACTTCCCTTCGACCGGTTAGGGCCCACAGAGTTGGCCTCCTCCAGGTCCCATCGGCTAAGCAATGCCTGCTGGCGGGTCCTAGGGGGAGGGCCTTCTCTGTGGCAGGCCCCGCGCTCTGGAACCAACTTCCTCCAGAGACCCGAACCATCCCCACCCTGCTGGCCTTCCGAAAAGCCGTTAAGACGTGGCTTTTCCTGCAGGCAGGGGGCAGAGCTTAACTCCAGCTGAACTCTCCCCCAGGTATGCTTGGTTGTTGCATGGTTGTTTTTATATTGCATTTTTAATTTTTATATTATGTTTTTAAATTTTGTTTATTGGTTTTTTGTATTTTCCTATGCTGTACGCCGCCCTGAGTCCTTCGGGAGTTGGGCGGCATATAAGAAAGCCGAATAAATAAATAAATAAATAAATAAATAAATAAATAAATAAATAAATAAATAAATAAATAAATAAATAAATAAATAAATAAATAAATAAATAAATAAATAAATAAATAAATAAATAAATAAAGTACTTTTGATCCCTCAAACGAGCGCACTCTTTCTTTCTTGTTGCTTCTCAACAAGAAAGAAGTAGTTGTCGACTTACGACTGTAATGGAGCCTGCCCAATATAAGTCAGAAGTCATTTAAATTGTTAAGTGGGGAACCCGTGTGATCACCTCACTCAATGACCACTGTCCTGGCCCTATAAGGTTCAGTTGCTAAGTGACCATGTGGATCATTAAACGAATGGAGCGAAAGAACTGCCTGCTGAAAGAAGGCAGGCAGCTCCCCTCCATGTACAGAACCAGCATTCTGAGCTAAATGTCTATGGAGATTCTCAGTCATCCAGGTCACAGTTGTCCCAAAGGTGCTTTTTCAAGAGGCAGTTGGGCTTTCTGGTTTTCCTTTGAAGATGGTTTGCTTCTCATCCAATAAGCTTCTTGAGCTCTGAGAAGCGAAACATCTTCAAAGAAAAACCAGAAAGTCCAGTTGCCTCTTGAAAAAACACCTTTGGGACAGCATTCTGAGCTGAAAAAAGAAAGCCCAGATCTCAAGCTTTCTTCCTCCCATCCAATGCACTGGCTCTCTTCCCTGCCTTGCACTAGAAAGTTAGAAAAAAAATTTTTTTTCTAGCCCAGAGCAGGAAGGGGATGTAGCACACTGTATGGAGAGGTTCTCTGCGTATTGAGACTCTGCCCTGCCCTGCCTGCCCTCCTTCTTCAAAAATAGTTTGAAGAATATTTTTTTTGAGTATGAGGATGATATCTTGAAGCATATATCTAGTCAGAGGTTGCTGTAATATCTGTTAGTTGACCAATTCTGTTAGCTGGAGGACTATGCCTGCTTTATTTCTTCTTGCAGAAGAAATAATTCAGTCAACAAAACTCACATCTCTTTATCTCTGAGTGTTGGTTCTTTCCTTCTCTTCCTAAGTCGCATGATCCTGGAAATTAGATACAATATTTGTATTCCCTTTGGGAAGTTTGTGATGATGTTCTGTCCTTGCTTATCTGCATATGCTAAGGCTGAACTTCCATTGAGACCACCACGGAAGGCAGATAGGCAGGGATAATCTTTCAAAAAGCCTTCCAAAGGATGGGGCTGATTTTACACTGTGAAGGTATGTGTTTTACTTGTGCTAGCATCATTTGTAAAGCATATCTTTTTTTTTGAGTGCTTTGCACAGCCCTTAGATACAGTCCTGTTAGATCTCTTTGTGTGATGATGTCCTTCTTCCCTGATGTGACTGCCTGCAGGACTGTCTTTTTTGCTGATTAATACACAACTCTACATATTCTACAATTTTTAGTAGAGATTTTATCCAGTGATACAATCTACGAATATAGTTGTTTTTTACAATTCTACACTTTTTAGCAGAGATTGTATATTCTACCCATGCCATCACTTGCCCTATAGTGTGGCCATGTATCTTAATCTGCTTCATTATATATTCCTGGCCGTGTATAGTAATAGACTAAAAATAGTCTTCTTAAAGTCAAGTTTGAATTCTGATGTCTTCACTGACATTTCCATGTAGTTTTCTTGGCAACAATGCAGAATTAGTTTTCTATTGCCTTCTTTAATTCCATGCAAACGTATTTTCTAAGTGTTTATAGTGTATACATACATTCTGTTTCCTGTCTTAGGTAGGTTGAAATCCTGTCTAGGACATGAGAGAATATCTTTGGCCATCCAAGCTTCAGCACATTCCAGAATGATGGGAAATTGCAATTTGCATTGCCATAGTTTGGAACCTAGTTTATTAATTCAGATAATAGATCACTTCACCATTGTCTGATTTAAACAGATTGTACTGATGCCATTGAAAAATCACCTAAAACATCTACAGTGTTTTAAGTTTATCCTAATTAAATGAAATTTAATCATTTTGTTGTGGGAAATAGTGACTAAAATTATGTGTAACATACTGTGTGTCCACCTAAGAAACTATAGTATTTCATAATGATATTAGCAATGACTGTTATAAAAGAGGAGCCATAAAAATATGGATGTATAAATATTTATACATTTATACATGTATTTGTTTATGTGTTTATATCTGTTTTAGCAGTTTATATATAGCCGGTAAGCCTTCAGGCAGGAAACCTGCAAAGTGTCAGGATTAGGAGATTTTCCAATAAATAATGAACTGTTTAAGATTTTTTTAGTTTATTGTTAAAATTTGTTTATTAAATTCATATAGTGTCCCGAATCCATAGGGACTGTTACCAGTTAACAGCTGGTATATACATTAAAATGCCTGTGATAAGCAAAATAATTTAAATTCAAAGTAAAAATAGAACAATGTATATATAAAAATCCACACACTGTCAGCTTACTCTCCAGATATTGTCTGGGAGAACTCCAAAGGCAATCAAAGAGGGATCTCCTGCTGCTAAAGCTTGACCAGGTACTCAGTGAAACCATCTGTCAATTCACTCAAAAACTCCACTAAGTACCTGTTGGCCGTAGTTAGTATTGTCTGAGCCAGGAACTGATCTGACTCGAACAAAGCACTAGATGTCATACCTTCCATGTCCAAATCAGAACACAAGGCAAAAGGCAAGGTCCAGCATGTAGCCTGCTGCTTGGATGTGTCAGGCCAGGAAGTACCTGGAAGAGGCAGATGGTTGTCATGGAGGCCACGAACTCCTGAACAAAACATCCAATTATATTCTGTTCCATCCATAACATTTTAGAATATTCTTAAATCAGCACTTGCAATAAACTAAATTTATTATTTATTTATTTATTTAGGATTCTTATATGCCGCCCTACTCCCTGGGGACTCAGGGCGGCGTACAACATTTGAAGAACCACTAAACAATATAATTTAAAACAATTTAAAATACATTTTAAAAAGCATACAAAATCATACCTACATGGGGGAGACCAAGATGAAGTTGTCTCAGAACCCCTGCAGCCTGCAGGAAGAGCCATGTCTTCACGGCTTTTTGGAAGGCCAGCAAGGTGGGGACAATTCGTATCTCTGGGGGGAGTTGGTTCCAGAGAGCAGGGGCCCCCACAGAGAAGGCCCTCCCCCTAGGCCCCGCCAGCCGACATTGTTTGGTTGACAGGACCTGGAGGAGACCCACTCTGTGGGACCTGACCGGTCGAAGGGAAGTATGAGGTAGAATGCGGTCCCGGAGGTAACCTGGTCCTAAGCCATGTAGGGCTTTAAAGATGATAATCAACACCTTGAATTGTACCCAGAGACCGATGGGCAGCCAATAAAAAGAAACACTTATTAGCATTCTTTTTTTTAAAAAATGTTATAGAACATGAATAAAGGAATTGAGGATGGAGGTGAATACACTGTGGTGTTGATATTTGGTATATGTAGCACTTTCTCCTCTTGTGTTCCTACACTATGCCAATGAGGTAGTTTCCTAGTTTCTTGTCTCACAGTTTTCCATCTCCCAATTATCATATTCTCTCTCTTTTTTAAAAAATAATTTTTTATTGTTTTTCTCCACAATACATCCATACATATACCTTAATTCTTAACAAAATACACATAATTATACATTTCTATTTGATAAAACATAAACGAATGTCTTAGTTTGCACCTTTTATACTTTAATTACCCATCTGTTTTCCCCTTTGTCATATCACTCCCCTCCATCTATCTCCCTCTCTTCCCTCTACCTTCTTTCTTCTTCTCTCCCATTTTCCTACTTCCCCCTTCTCCCCTTCTTCCCTTCCTTCTCTACTTCCTTTTCTCCCTCTTAACCTTTCCCTGAGTGTATCTATTCACAGTCCATCTTAAAATCAACAGACAGGTAACTCATGTCCCTAATCCCATTTAATTATCAGTGCTTCTCTTAAACTGGTTTCTCCCCACCCCCCAAGATCCATATCTATGCTTATTTCTTATATTTTCCTAGGTATATTAACTACTATCTTAATGCTGCCTCCTCAACTACCTAATTTTGTCACCTTGATCTACCACCTTCAATTTTCTATTTTCCTCCAATTTAATCAATATTACTTATCTTCTATATATCATATTCTCAACGGTATTACATGATACCCTATTGGAAACTAATGGGGGCAGGTCAGAGCATGACCACACTAATTAATATCCATTTATTTGTGCAGTTGTAGTTTAATCTATCTGGAAATACAAAGCTAGACAAGCCTAAATCATGCACCCAATGATTTTGAGGGTAGACATTGTTCCAAGAAAGCTGAAACTGGATCAAGTTCAGGTAAAGATTTAAAAATACATATAAATTACTGCATTAACAAACTATTAGGTAATCTAGTTAAATATATCTCTTTACTTTGAGCCATTAGTCATGCCCAGTGACATCATTTCTGTCTAACACCCATGACACAAAGAAATCCACAGCTGATAAAAATAAATTTGATATTTGGTGGGAGTGTTTTTCCCACCAAAGCAATGTCAGTGATCAAGGTGGAGTCTTAGACAATGTCTAACTCATATATTGCTACAATTTAATATTTATTGCTTTTTCCCTACTACAATGCTATGTTAAATTAACAATATTATCAATACAAACCAACTTATGCGGCATGGTAGCACAGTGGTTAGAATGCAGTATTGCAGGCTAACTCTGACGATTGCCAGCAGTTCGATTCTCACTGGCTCAGGGTTGACTCAGGGTTGACTCAGACTTCCATCTTTCCAAGGTTGGTAAAATGAGGACCCAGATTGTTGGGGACAATATGCTGAATCTGTAAACTGCTTAGAGAGAGCTGTAAAGCACTATGAAGTGGTATATAAGTCTAAGTGCTATTGCTAAGCTTAATCTACAACTTTAAATATCTTTTGTGAGATAAATGTAATTCATAGTAAGCTACTCGGCTGCTTTTTAAATGGCTTCTACAAAATATTCCTCAGTTTCCTCTCCCATAATTTGATTGCCCAGATTTTTCACCTTCAAATGAACAGTTGAAGAGTTCAAGGGATGAAAAAACAGACAGTTGAAGCTTGATTATTAAATGTAAACTTCACAACCAGCTTTAAAATTGACAGTAGATATATTGAAGTGGTGGATAACTATTGTCTTTAAGCATCAATTAATAAATTAGCAATCAAGAAATACACTAAAGACTGGCACTTGGTGGCATGGCAATGAAGATCCTGAGAAAGATATTCAGATGCCATGGTGTTTCTATACCTACATTGGTCAGAATTGGCAATTTTTTTTAATGGTAACAATCTATGGAAGTAAAAAGTGGACTTTGAAAAAGTAGGTCTTCCAGATAAGAATCTATGCCGGACTAGACGTCCCTGAAGGAGTGGAGACAGCATTGCAGTAGAGTTCAGAAGTCATATGGTGAATTCTGGCCACCACGATCTTTCCAGATAAAGAAGAAATTGTGAGATTGCCTACTTGCACTCCAGACAGCTGCAGGAAACGAGGTTTTTGTGATTGACTCATGAATTGAGCTGCTGGGAGTTGATTTTCAATCAAGTTCACAGCTGTAATGCAGCCTAATGTATTGAAAGATGAGGATGGCATTGGGAAATGAGGGAATGATATGCTGCCTAGGAACAATTAACCAAGAAAGGAAGAAGTCCCAAGGACTTAATGGTTGCAGAAAAAAATTCAGAAGAACCCATCCTAATGGATTAGATGGTTAAACATGGTGGTGATGGTAATATGAGGCTTCAGACTTGAAAGACACTATAAATGTAGCCTTACAATAAATATAAATAAATTACAAAAAATCTAGTTCACCCAGTCATGTTTCCTGTCTGGTTTAGCTGGGAGAGTTGACATCGATATGGACAAAAGGTTTGCACAAGGCTCACTTTCTTAACCTTTTTCAAATGTAATTAATTTATAACTAAATAGAGATTTTCTGACTGGCAGGATAAGAGAATTGCACATAATGGGTCAACATCATTTTTGGACTAAAAAGGAAAAAAGGGGTTTTAAAGACTTCAAAGCTTTTGAGAAAAAGTTCAACAAGAAAATTTAAAACAGATAAAAGGGATAATTATTTTGAAAAGTAATTTTGTGATGAAAGTGCTGTTGAAATTGAAATTAAAATACACAAATGAACTGGACTTTCATGGGAACAGGGGTTTTTTTACTATTAAAGAGTCACAATTGATGCATTATACAAAACAAAAGATAAAGGTAATATGAATCAGACAGTGATGCTGAATGTAGAGATTGCAATTTGAAACATAAATATTAAGGGCACTGGAAGACATAACAGAAAAAAAATAAAAGTTTTATTCTTTCCCTTGCAACTGAGACACTTTCACTTTGGATAACAATATTAGAATGGCAATCATCAGAAAAGCAGCAAAAATGGGAGGGGAGAAGAGGATTGTTAGAACAATCTGCAAAGAGAAGAATTACACCATCAGGATTTACCTCAGAAAAAGTTTAAGAAATTGTGCACTAAATTAGCTGAATAATGATACTAAATTGACTAAATCGCTAGATACTATATTGGAAGCTTTTTTAAAAAAATGGATGAAAGAGGTAAAGAAAAAAGGGGAAGTTAAGAAAAAAAGCTCTAAAACAAATTTCTGGAGATGTGAACAAATTAATGATAAAGTGAAAATTTTGGAGAGTAAGAAGTTGTATCCATTTAAGTGAAATATAAGTGAATGATATATTAATTTGAAAGATAAATATTATTTAATATTTATTATGTTGACATTTAATAACATAGGATTTATTAAACATATATTAAAATTAAATATACTTAACGATAGTGCATAGGTCTCTGTTGTGTTCTGACTGACCTCTAACTGACCTCTAATTTGTTATGTCTAGCTGAACTCTGATTTGTTATGTTCTAGCTGAACTCTAACTGAACTGTATGTTTTCACCCAGGTCCAGCGTTTGAATGCTCAAATGCTATTGGTTGTTGTGTCTGACAGCCCTCTATAAAAGAGCTAGCTGTCAGACCGTGCTTTGCTGATTGCTTGAGTGAGCTGAATAAAAGAGCTGTTCTGAAGTCTGTCTCCTGTGATCCTTGCCCACTATCCAACAGTCTCAGTGCAAGGGAATGTGCTTTTTTGAGGAAGAATGAGGGCGAAGCATTACAATATTCCAATCAGATTCACACAAGGCAACGGAGCAGTCATTAAGATCTGTCAAGTGTCTTTAAAAAGAATCCTTAGTGATATTTTTGTAGCTGTCAGTTTTACAGTGCCCACATTTAAAAAGTAATGTCTATGTGCACTTTTAGTCTTTTAAGAGCATGGGCTAACATTGTCATTTTTCTTTAGCAGTGAAGATTTTTATAGAATTAAAAAAATGTACTGTATACTGATTGTGGGTTGTATGAACATGGCTTTTCAACTAAAGCTGTTAGTCATTGGCACAAGTGCCTTTCCTTTGAATAAAATTAAGTGGTATCATTTCCAACCCAGTTTATAAAAGGCTTAACTTGCAATTCATGTAACACTTACTTTGAAGCAGTAACTTCGAAGTCTCACTGAATTTTCAAAGACTCATTTTCTGGAATTTCTGATAACCCATTTTAAGGTTTACTGAAGGAACTTCTGCTAATCGTGTGAAAAATGCTTCGAATGTAAGGCACCTTTTATATTAGATTATTTATTTTAGTTTTAAGTACGTTTTAAATTAATTTCCTTAGTCCTTTGTCAAAACATGTTTTATTAGTACAGTATGAATACTGTATATGAATGCTTATATTATATTGCATTGTTATTCATACTTGAGCATAAAATCATTTGTATAAATTAATTATTGATGGTGTCCTTAGTTTATTGCAAAAATTATTACAGGTTCATCTCAAATAGTGTTGATGAGAAATCCCATGTTGCATTATTTGAATCTGCATTATTCAGAGTGATATTTCTATGGGAAATAGGGTAATTAGTTCCACAGAAATAGGCAATGAAAAACTTTAAACATAATTTTTATGTGTTTCTTAATGCAATATAACAAAAGTTTAAAATAATATATATAAAATTTAAATTTTTAGCAAATTGCAGAGTGGTTATAGAAAGCAAAATAAAAATAACAACAAAATCTAAGTATAATTCTTAAAAGTAAGCTTACTGTACACTGACAAAAACTTCTTTATCACCTAATTCAGGATGTGCTAACAAGATCATTATCTAGTCCATCCTGCAATTAACTTTATGCGGCTTTAGTGATTTTTATTGCATTCTAATGGATTATGACCTGCCATACTATCCAAAGATCAAATACCGTATTTTTGGAGTATAAGACGCACCTTTTTCCTCCCTAAAAGTGGCTGAAAATTTGGGTGCGTCTTATACTTCGAATGCAGCTTTTTTTTCCAGCCCTAACTAGGTGCTAACAGATCTTCCCAACTCTTACCTTGCAGGCTTTTTCATTGTTACTCTCTCCAAAGAATGTTTTTCCAGCCCTAAGTCTTTGAAGAATTTTTTTTCATTGCTCTACTTGCTCGGAGTAAGTTTTTTTTCTAGCCCTAACCAGGTGCTTACTATCTTCCCAGCTCTTACCGGCTTGCAGGCTCTTTAATTGTTATTCTCTCAGAAGAAGGTTTTTTAAAGTCCTAACCAGGAGATAAAATAATGTGCTGAAGCTGCTCCGAATAAGTTTTTTTCTAGC
Organism: Diadophis punctatus similis; assembly: GCA_023053685.1. Classification (NCBI taxonomy): domain Eukaryota; kingdom Metazoa; phylum Chordata; class Lepidosauria; order Squamata; family Dipsadidae; genus Diadophis; species Diadophis punctatus. The sequence goes on along the minus strand of JALIGW010000001.1, from coordinate 252,714,751 downwards.
CCTAACCAGGTGCTAACTATCTTCCCAGCTCTTACCGGCTTGCAGGCTCTTTCATTGTTACTCTCTCAGAAGACTGTTTTTCCAGCCCTAAGTCTTTGCAGGATTTTTTCATTGCTCTACTTGCTCCGAATAAGTTTTTTTCTAGCCCTAACTAGGTGCTAACGATCTTCCCAGCTCTTACTGGCTTGCATGCTCTTTCATTGTTACTCTCTCAGAAGAAGGTTTTTTTAAGTCCTAACCAGGGGATAAAATAATGTGCTGAAGCTGACCAGACTAAGGATGCTAGCCAGATGAATACCTGGTAGGCAGATTGTTTTCCCCTATTTTCCTCCCCAAAAACTAAGGTGCGTCTTATACTCCGGTGCGTCTTATACTCCGAAAAATACGGTAAATATTTAAAATAAGTAAATTAAGTGAATAAAGGACAAACTGGAGGATAAGCCCACATCCAAACAGTACCTGCTATCTCCTGCATTCTGTTACCATTCTTCAAAATGAGATTCTTCTTTTTTGAGCTTACCTCAAATGGAACCTTCCTTTTCCCATTTTGCTCACATGACAATTAGTGTCTAAAAGCCACAACTGCACATATGGTAACCTCAACGCAGTCTAGCAATAACAGAACTTGGTCTTATATTAAACATGACCAAATATCAATTTATAATTTTCACTAAATAAAATATTGCACTATTTGAAATTGCATTAAGCTCAATCTACCTATTTAAGTTTGGGGGTTATTATTTAAACTTGAACATTAAACAACAAAAATGAACAATATTTTCCTATTTTCTTTCTAGTTTTGAACATCGGCGAGGGTGGATTCTGGGAAGGCAGTACTCGGGGACATGTTGGATGGTTTCCTGCAGAATGCGTTGAAGAAGTGCAATATAAGCCAAATGAAAGTAAACCAGGTGAGATGGTGCAATTCAAGAGTAAGCTATGCATATTATAGTTTTTCATGGGAAAGTACATGAGTGTTTGCTGAACTAGAAATTACTCTTAAAAAAAGAATAACTATAGTTTTTTAAAACTATAGATTTATGTTATGACACAGATATTTCTTTAGTAGTACCGGTATGTGAAATCAGTAAAAAACTTAAATGCATGTACAATTTGATTCTTCGCTTAAAAATAATTACCGTATATTCCGGCGTATAAGACGACTGGGCGTATAAGACGACCCCCAACTTTTCCAGTTAAAATATAGAGTTTGGGATATACTCGCTGTATAAGACTACCCCTCTATACCCCTCTGTTCCTCTGTTAGGTACTTCCTAACATCTTTCTTTCTTTCTTTCTTTCTTTCTTTCTTTCTTTCTTTCTTTCTTTCTTTCTTTCTTTCTTTCTTTCTTTCTTTCTTTCTTTCTTTCTTTCTTTCTTTCTCTTTCTGTCTGTCTGTCTGTCTGTCTTCCTTCCTAACTTCTTTCTTTTTCTTTCTTTCTTTCTGTCTGTCTGTCTGTCTTCCTAACTTCCTTCCTTCCTTCCTTCCTTCCTTCTTTCTTTCTTTCTTTCTTTCTTTCTTTCTTTCTTTCTTTCTTTCTTTCTTTCTTTCTTTCTTTCTTTCTTTCTTTCTTTCTTTCTTTCTTTCTTTCTTTCTTTCTTTCTTTCTTTCTTTCTTTCCCTCCCTCCCTCTCTTTCTTTCTTTCCCTCCCTCCCTCCCTCCCTCCCTCTCTTTCTCTTTCTCTTTCTTTCTTTCTTTCTTTCTTTCTTTCTTTCTTTCTTTCTTTCTTTCTTTCTTTCTTTCTTTCTTTCTTTCTTTCCTGACTTGACCTTATGAATGTGACACTAAGGATCTAACTTAGCTTGAAATATTTTTGGTGGAATGCTAAACTGAGGGTCAATTTCCAGGGTACAAATCAGGGATGTATTCCATCCAACAAGAAAACTGTAGCAGATGGAAAACAGATCCAAAGCAATTCCAAGCTTAACCCATATTTTCCATAAGAAGGTAACCAAGACAAAAAGAACTTATGTGGAAGAAATCATTCTCATATCCAAAGCAGGAGATAACCCAGGCATGAAACTTGTACCAAATTATAAAAAGCATATTTTATTTAGTTAATTGTTTGATTTATAAGCCCTCTCAAAATAACTCTCTGGGAAATAGGCAAAATAAAAAAGAGCTATCATAAAATATAAAATATGATAAAATACAATAATTCCATCAGGTAATTCAATGAACAATTGTCAGAGAATCAATGTCTGAAGGAAAGTTATGCCCTTAAACATATTGAACAATATTGCTTCCCTAGAAGCTAGGAGCAGTTTATCAATCCCCACCATGGCTCCTTTCTCCCTCGCCCAGCCCTCTTCCAAGACGCCAAGTGGAAACAAGGTAGGTGGGTGGGTTGCTCCCCTCCCCTCCCCTCGGAGGAAGAAGGAGCCTCTGTCGCCGTCTCCCGCGGGACTCCAGCCACCTGACTGAGTCCCCGACCACGGCGCCGGCAGGGTGAACGCGCATGGGAGGGAAGGAGAGAGCGCACGCTGCCGCTGCTATCGTACTGAAACTTCGGAGCCGGGGGGAGCTCAAAAACGGCCGCGGCTGCATCCCTGCCATTCTCCAGCCAAGCGGCCGATGGAGCCCCGGAGCCCCGACGCTGCCCTGCATCTTGGTCTCCTGCCGCCACCGCCAGCTGCAGCCTTCCCAGCAGGTGGGCGCGCGCGAGAGGGATCACGGAGCAGAGGCGCCCGGCGAGCGGTGCGAGAGGCGCAGGGATGCCAGAAGTGGCATCGGCGGCAGCAGGCTCCCGCCCGTGTCTCCCGCCTGCCTCTTGCCTTAAGCCGTCGGGCGCCTCTGCTCCGTGATCCCTCCCGCGTGCGCCCACCTGCTGGGAAGGCTGCAGCTGGCGGTGGCGGCAGGAGACCAAGATGCAGGGCAGCGTCGGGGCTCCGGGGCTCCTTCAGCCGCTTGGCTGGAGAAATGCAGGGATGCAGCCGCGGCAGTTTTTGAGCTCCCCCCCGGCTCCGAAGTTTCAGTACCCGGCGTATAAGACAACCCCCGACGTTCGAGATGATTTTCAAGGGGTAAAAAGTCGTCTTATACGCCAGAACATACGGTATGGATGATTTATAAAAAATATTCATTTTTCTTTGAATATGCATTTAAATCTGTGAAGAGCAATGAGGTGACCTCCAAATGCTTTGGCCAATTTCTAGAATTCATTGGCCAAGATATATGGATGGCATCAGTCTGCCAACTTCTTTATGCATTTAATGCCTATTTTAGTCTCACCTTGTTTTAATCAGACAAGATTAATCTCACATTAAGAAGCTTCACTTTCATTATATTGACTTATTTAAGATAAGATTGAAACCAACGAATAAGTTGAGGACTACCTATACAAGGTGCAACTATTTTCCTCCCAAAATTATTCTAAAGGTTTGAATAATAAACACATATGTTTATTACTATATGTTAAGGAGAGAAGGACCTTTGGCATAGCTTCCAAAATTTCTTTTGATTGACCATGCTGAGAACTGTCTGTCTGAAAACACTCTCAAGATATATTCAGTTCCTAATTAAGATATTAAAGTTATGCTTTGACAAGTTACTAAAATTTAGCTATGGCCCTGGTCAGAACTAAACATAGGTGTCTTCATTAGTATTAGTATACCCCTGGCATTGAGGCAGCATTAATTATGCCTTGAAATATTGAAATCTTGCTAGGTAAGGGAAACAGGCTATATAATAATGAAGTACCAACAGTAATGGCACAATGAATTCCTTTGGATTCATCAGGAAAGTTTAGCGTAGCAATCTGAAGTGTACCTCAGTTGCTTTTTAAGGCCAGTTGAAAAGAAACCTGTTAGACCAGGAGAATGTAATGCAGTAGAAGTGAAGTACTCTTAGTAAGTTCAACTGTCATAAATACATGCCAGCTGTCAATCATCTGAATTTTGATCACGTGACTGTGGGAATGTTTCAATTGGCAATAAGTGTGGAAACCAATCATAAGTCTCTTTTTTCAGTGCCATTGTAACTTCAGTCACTAAGCAAATGATTGTAAGTCAAGGACTACCTGTATTCCCATAATACCATGCTATCAATATGATATGATGCTATCGAGCAGTTTTATGCCATTTTCTGTTTATGCTGATTAGCAAGTGCTGTTTGGAGACATATTACATCTAATACTGGACTTAATATATAGCTAGAAACTGGGGAACTCTAAATTCAAGTCCCACCTTAGCCTTGAAAGCTGGCTGGGTGACCTTGGGCCAGTCACGCTCTCTCATCTCATCTCTTCTCATAAAGTTGTTGTTGTGGGAAAAATAGGAGGAGGAAGGTGTGTTGGATATGTTTGCTGTCTTGAGTTATTTGTAAAAATAATAAAAGTGGGATACAAATAAAAAAATATTTTCCAAGACCAGCACCCATTAATAGTGTTGAGTTTTACATTGATTTAAACCAAATTATATTTGTAACGTTAATGCCTACTCTTACAGTTTAGAGATAAACATTTAAAGTTCTGTTGGTAATCTGCATTAATCTACATTAGCAGACTTGGCTACTTTGGGGCTCATCCTTAGTGCCAGATAAATTATAAACAAGATCCTGTCCCAGGCTAGATCTTTCAGGAAACTCTTATCAATTTTTCTGTTTTTAAGAATGTGTATATTAGTCAAACATTTAATTTAAAACAATATTATTAAGGAGTTAGTATTATAATGTAGATTAACCATAAGGCACTTTCCTGATGATCTGTGTGGTAGAAATATCTTTAAAATATGGCCTTTGTGTTAAAAGAGGATGTGCCAAGAAAAAATGCTTCCAATATTGCTTTCTCTTATTGCTTCCTATGAAGGAAAAAGACAAGTCTGGAAGTAAATTGTTAAATCACAATCCAGAGATTACATTTTTTATTGGCTGTTAAATTTAGGGATGTTATAGCTGTGCTTTTCACATTCTTCTTCTTTTTTAACCCTTTTCCTTTCCCTGTCTATATTGTAGTCTTCATATTGCAGTAGGTTGGGAGAAAAGGGAGGAACCAGTAGGTTGGGAGAAAAGGGGTTACCAAATTAATAAAATCTAAGTTTCCCTTAATTTAGTGGCAGATTAAAAAATTGTAATCATAAATATACAGGCAGTCTGGACAAGCCTAATGATACCATATTTGTAGAAGAATATTGTTCTGAACCAGTGTTTCTTAAACATTTTGTTCTTAGGAACCCTTCCGATTTTTAAAAATTAGAGAGCATCCCCAAAAGGCAGTTGTTTGTATGGGTTATATTTATCTATATTTACCATAATACAAATTAAAATGGATGCATTCATACATAGAATCTTTATTTGTTGAATCATGTAAAAATAACAATACTTATAAATTCATTTATAACAAATATTTTTCATAAAAACCTGTTTTAAAGAAATATAATGAGAAGAGTGTCCTTGTTTAACATTTTTGCAAATATCTTGAATCTCTGGCAAATAATTTTGATTTCAAAGGTCTTGAGGTACTGAAAGGGTCTTGAGGTATTCCCAGATCTGCAGTTTAAGAAACACAGCTCTAAACTAATTGAATCTCCCCCTCAATAATTAAATGAAGACATCTTCATGTTCCAAAAGATTGTCCTATCAATGCAAAGGGCTTTTTTGTAGCTAGCTGCCTCTCTGAGTTATTTCCATTTTTCCTACTGCTGAAGATTCATGTGATGAAAATAAATGCTGCCTACACCTCTTAGGATTCTTGGCTCTTGTCATCTACAGCTGGCCAAACAGACAGATTGCAGTTTTCAGATAAGGAGATTAATTTGCAAACCCAGTATTAGTAACTTAAGTTTGGAGGCAGAAGTTTGTTTCTCTTTTCACTCAATAAATTTGGTAAAGAAGAAAGCAACAATCCTCTAATGATAGAACAGCTGGAATGTATGAGCCCCTGTATTCCTGTATGAGAGAGTGTATATCTGTGTGTGTATGAAATGCTATTTTGCATTTAAGATAATATATATTTTCAAATTCTGTAAATGAAAGAGAGAGAGAGAGAGAGACTAATGCAAACCTGTATGGGCTTATTTTTTTTTTATTCAAAAAAGTTTTATTAGTACAAACTTACATAAGTAATAGCAAAATATTAAATATAAAGTACAAACATTTTTGTTTTTTTCTCCCCCCCCCCAAACCCACCCCCTTCCCTCCCCACCTCCCCCCCGGACTTCCCAGAGATAATACAGGGCATAATAATAAATTTAAATTGTTAATAAAAAGAGAAAGAAAAAAGGAAAAAAAGAACACTATTTTTAAAAAACTTCAACTCCAAATTATACACTGCTAATATATCGCATTTGTATACAATAGTAAAGATACAAAAAAGAGAAAAAAAAAAGAAAGAAAGAAAGAGAAAACTCTTTAACAATACAAACAAACAAACCTCCTACCTCCTCCCTTCAGTCCTCTATCTTATACAAGGTAAATGTTACATAAGTAATAACTAAATATAAAATACACAAATCTTAAACTAATATTATTGACATTAAAAATAACCTCTAAGATAAAACTTAACTAAATGTTACATAAGTGATCATCAAATATTAAATTTCATCATGATATTAATAAGATAATATTATTCTAAATTAATTCACTAACTTCAATAAACAAAAAAAGAAAATGAAAGAAGAATAAACAAATCTTCAACAAACTATATATATCTAATATTATCAACATTAAAAATAACCTCAAAATTATATAAAACTTAACTAAATATTGCATAAGTAATCATTAGATAGGGAAAAGATAAAATACAATCATATTAGTCTCTATCCGTCCAATATATTTCAACATCACATCGTTTTGTATCTTGATAGTTCATCTTTTAATAGTTCAATAAATTCGAATTTGTCGAGTCGTCTCCCGTCTAATCCCAAACCTCCATCTCCTTTTCCCCAGCTATCTGATTCAGGCACTCCTTTTGGATTTTTGAATCTATTTCCTTTTGATCCATCAAAGGTGGCTTCCCCTCCTCCTCCTCTTTTATTTTCATACATCCTTCCTCTGGAATCTTGGATATATCAGCCTTTAGAACATTGACATAAAATTCAGTAGCTTTTTTTATCGTGTTGAGCCGGTATCTTTTTCCAGAAAATTTCACTGCTACTCCAACTGGCGCTTCCCATTTATATTGTAAATTTAATCTCTTAAATTCATCAATCAAAAAAGTATAGCTTTTTCTGGCTTTAAGCATTTTAGAGAGGATTTCTTTCCAAATCTTTAGTTCCTGACCATTCACCATAAGATTATTGTTAAACGTTGCTTGTATAATTCTGTTCCGTAGAGCTCTTGTGGTAAAATATATGACAATATCCCTTGGTAAATGCTTTTGTTTAGCGTACCACGAATTGATTCTGTATATTTTGTCGATTTGTGTAGCCAATTCCGCTTTAGAAATTCCAGACACCTGATCCAATATGTCAACCATCCTGCCTTTTAAATTTTCATATAATCCTTCTTTCAAACCTCTAATCCTTATAGCAACTTCCATGGATCTGAACTGAGTCATTAAGACCTCTTTTTCAAAATTTGCAATGTCATTTTGGATTTTATCTATGTAATTCACCGAAGTTGCCAAAGCTTGTTTATTTGTTTCAATACGTTCTGCCAAAACTTCAATATTTGTTGCTAAGCCTTTGCAAACCTCTAACACATCAAATCTTAGTTGTTGATTCATATTCTTCAAAGCAGCCTGCATTTTTTTGTCTATCTCACTTATTTTCTGGTTAAATTCCAAAGTAAGTTCATGTTTCATAATCTTTAAATTATTTAATAAATTTTCAGGTGTCAAAAGCTGTGGAGGTGTTAGCTCAGTGTTAAGTTGCATTTTAGAAATATATCCAGATGAATAGTCATTTCTTTTAGTCAAAACAATCTTTCCAGACTTTGAAGCCATTGGTGTTTCAAAAGAGTACAAAAAAGAAAGAAAGCCAGATGCCTGATTAAAGTTCTTTCCAGTTTAAAAATCAGATAGTCTTTTATTATTGGAAATATTTCTATTATAACTTTAATCCAGAGTTAGGAGACAGAGAGAGAAAAAACCATTTTTCCAAGTTAAAAGTTTCCATAAGAGAGAGAGAGGAAAAAAAAAAGCCTCTGGGAAAATGAAAGTCACTTTCACTTCTCAATCGCCATATTGTTACTCTGTTTCCTTTGTTCCCTTGCCGAAGTGAAAGCTTGCCCAGGAGTTGAAAAAAAAAAGGAAAAAAGAGGTTTCAGTACTTGCCCATCTCACGCCTGTTTCTCTCTGTCTGCTTCTGTAGTTTAAATATAATTATAAATCCCATTCTTGAAGCAGCGGCTGGTCACGACATCTAGCTCTGCAAAAGCAGAGGTTTCCTGATCTTCGGAGCTGGAGACAGGCTGCATGGGGAGCTCTCCCTTCGCGCCCTACCAGATGGCTCCTAGGGCGCTGGGGGGGCTCTACCCCACCTGTCAGGCTCTCATCTCTCCCCTTTGCCCGGGGAAGAGATTTCAAAGCCGCCAGACAGCTGTTCTGGCGGCTTTTAACAAAGATCGGAAAGGCGTCCAACGAGGGACGTCCGCGATGAAGCGCTCCAAACCGGAAGTCCCCTGTATGGGGTTATTGAGAAACAAATGTCACTGTTGTTAGTGGCATTTCTTATTTTGTTCCATTTATATCCTGCTTTTGGTTTGGGGAGTTTACAATTTTTTTTCTCCAGGTACAGTTGATCCTCAACTTGCAACCTCAACTTACAACCAGAATTTCAGTCATTGAATGAAGTGGTCATTAAGAGAAACACCCACATACCGTTTCACCAAATGACAGCAGTCCTGGCTCTCTTAATTCATCATTAAGTGGATGGAATGAAAGAACTGCCTGTGGAATTGGGCAGGCAGCTCTCTTTCATGCCCAGAAGGAAACTCCAGCGAAGAAAAAAAGTTTGGATCTTTATGATCTGAGCATCTTTTCTCCAGCCCATTGCAGGAGTTCTCCTCCCCAACATTTATTTATTTTATTTATTTGTTTTTGTCAAGTACGTGTTGGTAATATACATAGATATAACATTGTTTATATACATAAGATGCGTACTAATAAAAGGGAACATTAGGACAGGGACGGTAGGCACGCTGGTGCGCTTATGCACGCCCCTTACTGACCTCTTAGGAATCGGGTGAGGTCAACAGTGGACAGTCTAAGGGTAAAGTTTTGGGGGTTTGGTGACGAAACCACAGAGTCAGGTAGTGAGTTCCAGGCATTAACCACTCTGTTGCTAAAGTCGTATTTTCTGCAGTCAAGTTTGGAGTGGTTCACTTTGAGTTTGTATCTGTTGTGTGCTCGTGTATTGTTGTGGTTGAAGCTGAAGTAGTCGTTGACAGGAAGGACGTTGTAGCAGATAATTTTATGAGCTATGCTTAGGTCATGCCATAGGCGACGTAGTTCAAAGCTTTCTAAGCCCAGGATTTCAAGTCTGGTTGCGTAAGGTATTCTGTTGCGAATAGTAAACTCTTCTCATAAAGTTTCTCTGGACACTTTCTAATGTATTTATTATCCGACATGCGCAGAAAGGAACTCCAGCAAAGGGTTGAAGAAAGGAAACTTGGAGAATGATGATCCATGCTTCTTTTCTCCAGACTGCTGTAAGAGCCTTCCCCCCCCCCAATGCACAAAGGGAGGGGGGAAATCTTTCAGAAGGCAGCAGCAACAGCTTGCAACCTTCCCTGCTGCCTTCTCCATGGGCTTTCTGAGGAAACTGATAGAAAAGATTGTAAATGGCTATCCCGTGATTGTGTGGCAACTGCTTATAAGTGTGAACAGGTTGCAAACACCTGAAATGGGTGTTTCACATGACCGTGAAAAAGGGCAGCAGTAATAGCTTCCATGACGGGTCATAGGTAGCTTTTCAAAAGTCTGTCATAACTTTGAATAGTCATTAAACAACCAGTCATAAGTTGAGGTCTACCTGTAATCCTCATCTAGCCACCACAGTTGGGACCGGCAAATCGGTTGTTAAGTGAAGCAGTAGCTAAGTGAAACCGCAACTTATAATCTTATTTCAGCTTTCCTGTGTTTTACAGACCTGCAAAGGCTATAAATGTGAGAATTGGTACCAAAGTTCCTTTTTCATCTCTGTTTTAACTGTGAATGGTCGAGATAGTTGCTAAGAACAGAACTGGGGTTCCTAAAAGTATTAGTCCGACACACTTTTTCACTAATATGGTGATCTTTTTAGTCAAGATAGTGCAGGTCTACTATTCACCATTGTGATGTCTCCTGTGGATGATGGTTCATCCACGTCTTCCTCAGAGGCCTCGGGGGAGAATG